>JAMAGM010000099.1:0-20539 GCA_023626175.1 Talaromyces sp. PX1902
CAAAGATCAAGCCAGAATGACCAGACAGCGATTTCATCGTGACTACACGATCGCATGGATATGCGCTTTACCCCTAGAAATGGCGGCCGCGAAAGCCGTGCTGGATGAAATCCACAGTCCCCTTCCTCAACCGTCGACCGACCGCAACGCATACACACTGGGTAGACTGTGCGGCCATGATGTGGCCATCGCTTGCTTACCGTCAGGTATTTATGGGGTCACCTCGGCGGCGACGGTGTTGGCACAGATGTTACCAACATTTCCATCGCTTCGATACGGTCTGATGGTTGGCATTGGAGGGGGAGTCCCCAGCAAGTTCGATATTCGCCTTGGTGATGTGGTGGTCAGCAAACCAAATCGCACTGAGAATGGTGTGATCCAGTACGACCTTGGCAAATCACTCAGCGATGGACGTTTTGAGCGTACCGGGTCATTGAATAAACCGCCCTATGATCTTTTAACTGCAATAAGCCAGATAGATAGTGACCAGATGATTGGGCAACAACAAATCCAGCAAACTATACATGATACGCTGGCGAAGAATGAACAAATCAGCAGCCAATTTTCTCGGCCACCGGACGATTGGCTCTTCCGCGGAACATACGATCACAACGCTATGGTCAATGATTGTTCAGGTTGTGACCGGAGTCAACTAGTGAATCGAGACCCGCGGGCAACGGATGAGCCTCAGATTCATTACGGGTTGATTGCTTCTGGGAATCAAGTTATGAAGAATGCGAAGATGCGAGATCTCATTGCCCAAGAGTTCGACATCTTGTGCTTTGAGATGGAGGCTGCGGGACTGATGGATCAGCTCCCGTGCCTTGTGATTCGAGGGATCTGTGACTACTGTGATTCCCATAAAAGCAAGCAATGGCAGGGATATGCCGCTATTACCGCAGCGGCTTATGCCAAAGGACTTTTAAATGTTGTTCCGGTCGCCGACCATAAAGCACAACAAGAACAACGTATGTGGCATCTTCGAATCGCTCAAAGACATATTTTCTAATTCAGAACCAGATACTCAACTCACTGACCAGGAAAAGGTATGCTTGCAGAGCTTATTTATCACTGACCCCGCAGACGATAGGAATGCGTTAAAGCGAAGAAAAGGGGATCGCACTCCTGGCACATGTAGCTGGATCTTAGAAACGGACGAACTGAAACATTGGCTTGGGCAGAATCAACCAACTGACCGAAAAGAAGAGCGCATACTTTGGTTACACGGCAACCCAGGAACTGGAAAGTCCACAATGGCCATCACATTGACAGAAGAGCTTCCGAATCAAGCACATTTTTCCGATGAAGACAGGGCATTTGCATACTTTTTCTGCGATTCCAGTGCTGAAAACCGAAGAACTGCAACTGCCATATTACGAGGCATTCTCTTTCAGTTGATTAATGAGCGGCCATATCTGATGGAATATTTGTTTGGCAAATATGAGGCCCGTAGAGAAAGACTGTTCACATCATTTGATGCATTATGGGCCGTCCTAATGGATATGGGTCACGATACCGCCCACTCAGGAATATATTGCGTCATTGATGCTTTGGATGAATGCGAACCTGAGTCGCAGCAAGTCATACTCAAACAAATTAACCAAACGTTCAATGGCCGGAATTCAAGGCATTCGACTCCCCCCAATATACATATATTAGTCACCAGTCGGCCATATCCCGAAATTGGTGAATTTCTCTCCTTCTTCAGGTACAAGGACTTGTCTTCATACCAGGCGGTTACGAATGACCTGAAAAGAATGATTCAGCAGAGGGTCGGCGATCTGAAGGGGCAGAAAAAGTACCCAAATTCAGTTGCTAAGGAGGTGTCCCGAATTCTCGAAGACAAGGCTGAAGGGACATTTCTGTGGGTAGGCATTGCTTGTGACGAATTAGCACGAATTCCGTCCAGACATGCAGAGAAGACCTTGAGGAACCTACCACGAGGCCTACATTCTTTGTATCAGCAACTACTCAATGCCGCCATCGCCAATGATAATGAAGATGATCAGCGGGTCATAGTGGAGATGCTGAGTTTCGTCTCATTTTCACGGAGACCACTATCCCTAGCGGAATTATGTGAAGCTTGTCAGTTATACCCTGATGAAGATGAGGATAGCCGCCTGCAATTTACAAGAGAGTTCGTCGATATGTGTCGGCTGATGATTATCATTCAGGCTGGACATGTGCAGCTGCTACATAAATCAGTCAAAGACTTCCTCGTGAAAGAGAGAGATGATATTAACGACCTAGAAGCCAATGCCTCACTAGCGCAACGTTGCATTGACAATGTTATAGACGTATGTCGAGCAGGTACAGGTGAGATAATTTCAAAGTCCAAAAGGGCGTTTGTGAATTATTCAATACAGCATTGGCCAGAACATGCCAGTCTTTCTCACACTGAATTTTCGATTGGGGAAAAGCAGGAAGAATTCTTCCAACTGCAGTCCGAAAGCTGGAAGGAATGGCTGCACCAGTATAACACTCTGCAAGGGCATTCTTCAGTTCGGTTGGACGGCGGTTTCTCCACTCTTCACGCTGCAGCCCGGTGGGGTATCCCTCAATTGATTTCGTGCTCCTTAAATGGTATTAAGCCTGAGTGTCCTGGTTTGCATATTACTAAAGAAGGGGTTGTGTTCGTTGATTCACATTTTCGGACATACGGAGGCGTGACTCCGTTAGAGGTGGCAGCAGGAAATGAACGGGTATTCACGATGAGTATGCTACTGGAGAAAACACTTGCAGGGCAAAACGTGGCAGAGAACGTAGTTATAGCGGCAGCAAGAAACAGGAGTCCAGGGAAGGAAGTAATGGCATTGCTTCTTGACCACCGAGGAGACCAAATTCAGATCACAAAAGAGGTGGTCAGGGCTGCAGCTGGGAATGGGAGAAATGGGAATGCAATCATGAGACTCCTGCTCGACCGACGAGGAGACCAGATCCAGATCACCAAAGAGGTGGTCGAGGCTGCGGCTGGGAATCATGAGAATGGGAATGCAATCATGGAACTCCTGCTCGACCAACGAGGAGACCACATTCAGATTACCGAAGAGGTGATCAAGGCTGCGGCTGGGAATGGGGGAAGTGGAAATGCAATCATGAGACTCCTGCTCGACCGACGAGGAGACCAGATCCAGATCACCGAAGAGGTGGTCAAGGCTGCAGCTGAAAATCATGAGAATGGGGATGCAATCATGGAACTTCTGCTCGACCGACGAAGAAACCAGATCCACATCACCGAAGAGGTGGTCACGGTCGCAGCTGGGAATGATAGGGGTGGAAGTACTATCATGAGACTCCTGCTCGACCGGCGAGAAGACCAGATCCAGATCACCGAAGAGGTGGTCAAGGCTGCAGCTGGGAACGATAGGGGTGGAAGTGCAGTCATGGAACTCCTGCTCGACCAACGAGGAGACCAGATCCACATCACTGAAGAGGTGATCGAGACCGCAGCTAGGAATTGGAGAAATGGGGGTGAAATCATGAGACTCCTGCTCGACCGACGAGGAGACCAGATCCAGCTCACCGAAGCGGTGGTCAAGGCTGCAGCTGGAAATAATTGGGGTGGGGGTGCTATCATGAGACTCCTGCTCGACCGGCGAGGAGACCAGATCCAGATCACCGAAGAGATAGTCAAGGCGGCGGCAGGGAATGAATTTCAAAGTCATAAACTCCTCGTTCTCCTTCACAAATGGTGTAATACACTATCAACGATGATCACAGATACTGTGCTCTTTGCAGCTGCGACAAGTGGCCAAGATGCAATTCTAAAACATTTCTCAGGAATTCTAAACATCTCTGTGTCAGATACGTATTACCATATTGCTCAGTTCTATAATGCTGCACAGTATGGGAACATTGGTCTCATCAAAAACTTTCTTACACATGGCATAAATCCGGACATCAAGAACCCTGCCGGTGAAACACCCCTTTGGAAAGCTGCGGACAACGGTCATGAAGAAATTGTTCGCATACTTCTTCAAACCGGTGCCGTTAATGTTGACTTGCCGTCTCTCTGTGGTCAGTCACCCATTTTCCCGGCAGCTGCACGGGGCTTCACAGGTATTGTGCAGTTGTTGCTGGAAGCTCGAGCCAACACCCAACTTGTTGATCAAAATGGTGCAACAGCGTATTCATTGGCTAGGTTGAATGGTCATTTTGAAATCATGAAACTTTTTGAAGAACACGAAATGCTAGATTCCCCATTGCGATAAAAAATATGACGCCTCTAGTGAACCGGAAAAGCCTACTCTTCCTGGGATAAGTGATTTAGTTGGAAGTATCGTCCACTTCTAACGACCAAGTTGCGGATCAGTGTCCTTCGGTTGCCAAAGCACCGCCCATTGAAGACGCTGCCGAAGCTGTGCATAATCACTTAGTTAGGGCTAGGCATGCAGATTTGGCGTTGTTGGCAACTAAGGAAGCATACAAATGTACGGCCTGTTGATTGAGGTAAGTTCAGAGGTATCGGATTATTCGTTTATTTTCTAATCTTGAGGGGCTGATGGACTGGTTATATATACCATGTAGGCACAGACCCACTTCCATATCGGACCAACACATCCACCGAGACATGTATATTCAACACATTTACAAAGATTACACATGTGTAAGAGCTGCACGTTTATAAAAGCATACTTTTGTGAGGGCTGTACATTTGTAAAGATTATACATTTGTGGGGATTGCGCATCTGCAGTTTGTGACGTGGGAGTGTGGCCCCATAGCTACTAATTTGAGTGCACTGTAGATAGAAGCGAGCAGCGCAGGCCTGAGACTGGACAGAGTTGGGATGAAGGAAAGTAAGGCTAGAGACCTGATGGCACGGAACGAGATGTCCAAGCCGAGGTCACGAGACCCAGAATCATGGACCCAGATCTAAACCCTTAGGTCGAGGACTGGCCCAGATACAAGCACCCGAGTCCCGCTGGAACCTATAGCGCCAGTAAACCTAGACCCCCACAACCCGGCCTGGGCTAGACCTGAGACGCCCTCCTCATGCCCGCGTTCTGACCGCAGTTATCATCTCATCCTTCAAGTGACGTCATCAGCCGCTATAGCGCGAGTGATAGTAAGATTATCAATTTATTAAAAAGTCGCCATTACATAGCGGGTTGCACTATCAAACAATTTACAATATTGCAACATTCCTCCAATAACACCACCCTATGTCGGTCTTTTTACAATATCGTAGCAATCCTTTGTAAGTGAGTTTCTAAGGTCGTTCTATTTCTAGCATCGTCCTAATCCCCTATAGGCGCCCCTACATCTATCTATTTACGATATCGTAACAATCTCTTATACGTGCATTACTATGTCGGGCTAGTGATGGGGACACTAAGATATACTCTATATAGTAATCAAGCTCAGTGGCAGGGCTGTGTAAGTAGCGTTCTTCATTCATAAGACCGGCTTGTAAGGAAGCAAATTTACCATAATCAAAATACTTTTACATCACTGGACGAAAGTTGCATTTTGGAAAATACATTACACAGGGGGGATACACCTATAGAGTACGTGACAACGTGGCTGTTAAAAACTAAGGGCCACCAAAAGCATATACCCGCTTAAACATGGGGACTCTTAATAACGAAACATTCTTAACCAGAGTGCCCACCCTCATAAATGTTGTTTTGAAGCAGTATTTTTACATAGTACAGAGCTAATCGCTCATTCGTTGATCACCGTAGTTTAAGTTACGTGCAAACAATTCAAGGCTCTTTTTTAGGTACTGATTATCACAATTTATGTGATTTTTCACCGCATTCAGGAACATTGAACTGGTAGACCCATCAATAAGCCAACTGCTTGTTTATATTATATATGCTTTTGACACTAAGTCATGCCCCGCTTGTTGCCATTTATATATCAAAAATTTTTAGACTGATTCAGGGCAGTAGCCTTGGGAGGAAGAACAAATGAGAGAGAAAGAGCTTTCGAGTCTCAAGTTATAGATTGTCTCCCAAGCAAACGTTGCGTAACGACCGCAATAGCAAAAGTGAACATAGTTTCATGAAGTTTGAACATATCACCAAACGTCTTCAATGCTAACCTTGCAAGATATGTTGGATATCCATGATTTGATTCGGTGATCTCTACGTTGATTGCTTTTTGGGTCTTGATACTGGGTCGTGGTCGTGGTGAGTTAACACAGCAATCTCTTTATCATCTAATATCGCATGATTAATGCTATGCGATACTATACTTATCGCGTACTTGTTGACTTACCTGCTGACTTTACTATACACCCAGATTTGTCTTGTGCACTCATCCTCAGCATTGACATGTTTTTGCTTACATATTCACTCCAAGTGTTCTTCAACTATTCCTCAAGTTGTCTATATAATTGCACCTGGAATCATTGAAAGCCTCGAGAGCTTAGGACAACATTCTGCAACGATAGGATTTGATGGTTCTAGAAATGGGAAATCAATAGAAAGAATAAAGATATTTATCAGAAGCAGATAGTTTATAGCAAGGCTGCGAGCCCACAACTACACAGGGCAAATAAGACCCTAGTAAATCTACCTCGCCCGGGCAAACCATACTCACTATTCATCACTTATATCGATATTTCTATCCTCTAAATGAACAAGCAAAAACAAACTAATATAATCTATGCGCTTGCTACTATCACTTCACCTTAGCAGCACCCTAATTTTCACTAAGGAGTCACTCTATCCTAAAATAGGCTAGTCTAAAGTTTAATGCTGCTTTTCCGTCCGTTGTTAGATTGGCGGCCAGGAATAACCCTTCACGGATTTGAAGCTCTATACTAACAAACACTGACGTTCAACGCTCAGTGGTTCATTTAAAGAATGATCGACAGGTGATTAACAGGGCCTGGATTCGAAATGTAGATTAGCTATAGTTACTTAGCTAAGTTGGTTCGCTGGGCACAATCGCTAAAATCAGACCGTGTTCTTCGCAAAATAAGAAATTACACCCCGATTCTATCATCGGTAATAGACCCACGACTTAGATTTGGAATTCCGCATTGTCTAATAAGATCAACTATACCTGGATATCTATCACCAGTGATAGAAATTGATTACCCTCAGGAATAAATATATTTACTGATGAATAACTTCACTATTTAAATTATTTCAATCATAAATAATTTCATCCCGTTAAGAGCTTTAATGGAGAAAACCTTGTCTATTGATATTACTGCATCTTCTTTCAGCACCCCCTCCACTACTTTCGCCACTCTTTTCACCACCCTTTTCACCACTCTTTGCACCACTCTTTCTACCACTCAATTCAATTCAATTAATAAACGATTCACCTTTCATTTCATGATCATATTTATCAGCAGTTTTTAGTAGTATATGCACGTGATACCTATCCCTAATGATGCCCTGTATGGTGTAGAGCAGTGCTTAATCCACGAATATTTTCAGCATATAGAAGGTAGGCGGGCGCACGAGCAATTACATACAGTATTACTATGCACATTGCTAGAGTAGCAAGGGATCAATATAGTATCATATCCACGAACTCATGACTAATTCCTACAACCAGATCATTCCTAAAATTCAGCACTTCATTCTCAAGAATGCTCAGCTCTATCTTATGCATGTAGTCTGTGTTCTGAAGAATTTTGTATGACTTCTTAATATATATTTAATCACAAGATGAGAAGCAGCCTTCTAATTGAGTATGAACTATTCGTTATCCTATACATATCGCTAACGCTTACCTTTATAAGGTTTTCACCACGGTAATGCGAATTATCTCCTGCATAGAAGGGTGAATATTCATCATAGTAGGGCATCTAAAGGGACGCTAGAAATTATAAACGATATAGTGGCTCTAATATATATCTAGAAGTACTATCCAAATAGCTATACACTACTTTTATTATACTTACAGTCATATTGCAGTTATGGAGGATATAGTTAAGGATATTTGTTGAGAAAAGCAGCTATATAAACCTCAAATTTCTCAAGCTTTATTGTAGAGAAGACAAAAATAGTAATAATATAACCAGCGCAGTAACACACTCATTAAAAAAGTATACAAACTCAGTGATATAACTGATGCCAATGTCTTCGTTGGTATCCAATTTCAAGATAGTCGAGTCAAGATATTTTATATAGATAAAACAGACTTTTAGTCTTTAAAGATGTCATATTTAGTACTATACCCCAATGCTAATAGATCTTCAGAGCTAATCGTAGAAAAAGGATTCATATTATCCCATCCCTTAATAGAAAACGCTTAGTAATTTTATTTCTAAAAGAGAAAGGAATAAAGAAGAAGGGTCACCAACCTAAGAGTAGGAAAACCAACTAGGAAGAGTAAGGATTACAGATAGATCTACCATCATTGATTACAAATGTTTCATAAGGCCCCACTAGCATTGTACTTGTCTAGGTTGTGGTGTTCGTTGACGGTATCTAGAATCTCATTCAACCAATGAGCGAAATTGTACTAAAGAGAAAAAAGCTATCATGCGAGAAGGCGACTGAGTAGACCATTTTGGTAGGATCTTTAAGTGTGTGAACACAGATAAAATATTGTCAATGTCCATATTTACGACACGGTTGCTTGGAAGTACCCTCCACTCGATCAGATGGTTTACATATGGGATATTATGGCCTCTAGCCTCATAGTAGAAACCTAAACGGCGTTACCGAGATGGTAGGGTTGAATGTTCGACGTACAGATTGTTGAAGGACAATAAACAGATACGAAGGGGAAGACTGTTCCCATTATTTCGTTGTCCGAAGAAATAAAATATTCCATGATGCAATAGATGCTTCTGAAACATCTAATACAGTAAAAGGCGTAATGCAAAAGGCGTAATATAGATCACAGTAAACCAGTTGTCCCTTTCCAATTTGTGTTGAGTACACTGTTATCATTCCAGGCAGATACCGACTTATTCATGACCGATACGAGCAAGTCATATGTAAACTGAGGAACCGACTGTAAAAGATCGTTTTAAAAAGCTGTAGAGCCTGATTCCCCTGCATTTCTGAGCGTAGTTAAGTGATCTAAGGTAATTTTGACTGCCAAATCTCGTAAATCCCTGTTAGTTTGGGGAGTAGAATTATAGATCTCGATAACTGCTAATGGAAACAAATTCGCATCTAACTGTTCTACCAGTTCCCATTCAACATTCTGCTTGGAAAGAGCTTTTAGATCCTGTATAAATAGACGGTCTGCAAGTGAATACATCAGAATATGAAAGGATATGGGGTCAGGAATAGGTGATGGTTCTCTGGAGACGTCGGAAACACTGTTTAAATCGGGTTGCGACAATTCACCTTCCGGTAGAGTAGAGGGAATCTCTTCTTTCAATCTACTGGATTGGCAAATTGTACTCTCGTCGCTCTTAGATAGTGCGATATAAGTATCGGCCTTATAATCTAATATGTAGAGGTAATTAATTATCTGTTTAACTAGAGCTGGCTCTTTATTCAAAGTAATCTTGTTAGTAGAAGCTTTCTATTAATATTGTCGGCTTGAGAGCATTATTATATAGGAAGGGCTTGTTGTAGAGTTTTACCTTGAAATTACCATTACAGGCTTTTGTAAAAAACTTAGATCGTGTACAGACTATGCATTGATGGACCGCGTATGAATTCTGACCATATTTAATTGTCAGATCACTATATTTCGAGTTATATTGTAGGCTGAATTACTGTATTAGAAATCAGTAGTTGCGTGCAAGTACAATATAGGTACAATACTCTGCTAAAGCATCTAGCAGTTCTTGACCGCAAATAGTGTCCTGGCTCTCAATATAGCTGTGCCACCCTTTGCACTGGGGTGGAAGCTTCCTATGGTTTCTCTTTGGCATAGTTCTTGTCGAAATTATTTAAAGGATTATTTGATGTAAAAAAGGGCATGCAACGTGAACATTATCCTCAGGAGGCCAGCAGCTTTTCGTACTGATTTGTAGCTTACGACACCATCACGTAATAGACGTAGAGCGTCCATCGCAAGGAATCTATTTGATTGGATACAGCGGGCTAGAGTTAATCCGATTCCAAATCCACAGCCAATTAAAATTTGTGCCAGAAGTAAGGGATATGTCTAGGGATGAATTACTGATCATAACAGCATTCTGATCATGGCTCGACTGCCCTCTCTACTCAGTTGACTAAAGAATACTTGCCTTGCAATAACCTTCTTGCTGTATTCGTTGTCAATATTTCAGGCTACTTACAGTATACCATCGAATACTGCCATCATATATCGATCACCTTGAGAATTTGGTATGAAAGGTTCGGTATGAAAGGCTACGCGCCAACGATCATTATCTCTTCCGTCCCAGCTTTGGAAAGTTTGCTCTCCTCAATATCATCTTCCAACACACTATACCTGGACCTCAAAGGATATAACCTAGGTCGCAATGGGACTATCTCTCTTATTACTCTTCTTGTCCACCCACAAGAAGTAGTTCGAATTATTGACGTCTTGACGCTCGGAGCTCTCGCTTTCACCACCGCCTCGGACAATGGCAAAACCTTCAAGTGCATTCTTGAAGACCCAAACATCACTAAATGTGTCTGGGACGTACGGAACGACGCCGATGCCTTGTGGACTCTCTATCGTGTTGATCTCGCTGGGGTGACTGACATTCAGCTACTTGAGAATGCTTCTCGATCCGACACCAGAAAGTATGTCCGAGGACTGGACAAATGTGTGCAACACGACCTCAAGCTTGGTTTTATGGAACTTCATCGTTGGATACAGACTAAGAAAGAGGTTAAAATGCTCATGTCCGCGAATATCTTCGCTTCCCGGCCGATAGAAACTAGAACAACACAGTACTGCATAAATGATGTCATTCATCTGCCGGATCTGCGGACCATCTACCTAGGACGCTTGAAGGGCGATTGGCTCGTGAAGGTGCAAGAAGAGACCGCACGCCGCATAACCGAAGCCCATTCTCCGGAGTACAATCCTCAGTCGCCATCTAAAAAACTCGGGCCATGGGGGCAAGACAAGAGCATGGCGACATTCAATGATCTGGAGGATTACTACATGGAAAGTCTTGAGCAGGATATGTTTTGGAATGACGATGATTTAGAGGATTATTACATGGAATGTCTTGAACAGGATATGTTTGGGAATGATGATGAGGTGGGATACTATGAATATGACGATGACTGGAGCACCAATGCTGCTGATGGGGCTTTTTGCCCTGAAGCATTAGATAGTTGCTGGGATAAGTCTGGGTAATTAAGGCGTAAAGCAGGTTGGAAAACAGACTTGGTACTGTTGACTTTCGTTGCGCATCCATGTGTCTCCCGCCCATGGCGTTCAGTTGTACAATCTTTTTTATATGAGAATTTGAAACCTTGTGTTGTACTACATGTAGATCCTATCATCCTCAGCTGTATCTTATCGTTCCCTGATGAGCTGTCACAAAGCCATGCTCTTCCAACGATTTGTACATAATGGATGAAAAGCGTAGAAACTGCTACTGATTGATTTCACAAGCTTATCCTGTTTCGAGTTATTTCGAATGCTAGAGTGACTGTAAATTTCTTCTTCAAGATCCTGTAATGGATTGTCTGATTTGTTTCCTGGGGAAAATCTGCACGCATAGTGGAAATCCTATACATAGCAGTATATTCAAAAATAATGTTACGATCTGGTCTACTATTCTCAAATACTGTAAGAATATGATATTTATCTGCTGCGATTTATCCATTGATAAGATATTCGTCTTGATGGTTTCGTACTATCTGTTGCCTATCAGAGCCTGTATTAGAGTATCCTAACACAGTTGCAACGCGCTCCGCATCATAAATATCAAATAGGTCACGTGACCATATGATGATCATAATAATATCTCGCTCTCCTTTGCTTTCCATGGCTCGTCTCCAGCTGTGAGTAAAGGATAAGGACCGGGAGCCTCTGCCTTTATCCTATGAGAGGTGATTGTCAAATCCCCACAGCTTTGGCGCAGTATTGATATCTGCTCTTCGTGCACGTAAGTGGCCTCCTTTAAATATTCGATTTGAAGAGGACTCGACTCGAAATAAAATTGATTGTTTCTCATCAGGTCAAAACTCACGGAAGGACATTTTGTCGTCAGAGATTCTGATTGGTAATGTGAAAATCAATGTAGACATGAAAAGTTCGAAGATAAGATAGTGTGTTGAAACCCCTCCATGGACACCATGTGACTCAGTATAGCCCTTAGAAAAAGTTGCTCTAATCCGGGACCGTACATCGCTAAGGACTCTATAAATGTCTTAATTCATAGCGCTGTGGGTTCCATGATTTTCTATGGGGATCTTATGGAATTATGTAGCGGTTAGGCTTACATGAGATATTTATGTAGGAATAATATTTATTATACTGATTGATTGGTTTAAACAAGCTACTTCCTGCAGGTTCCCCGCCGGAACCAACGCTTCGAAAACACATAGAAGATGCTTTAGGAGATCTACCGCCGCTAATGTAGATCCTTTTACTGTTTATAGCAATATAATGCGATCCTCTAAGAGTCCTTCTAATAGAGTAAGATAGAGATACATGCACCACTGAGTATATCTAAACAATAATACGCCGTAATACAGATACAATACTATGTATATTTTATGTTTTACACAACCGGCAATTTACAGCAGCCCTCAGTTAAAAGCAAGCGACTCCACAGAAGTCTCAAACTAAGGCCTTGGCGGTGGGGCAAGAAAAGAGTCATCATTGTTTGTTGGTCAAGGCGATTTCGAGAATGACTGTACCTTCTCAAGAAGGCACTGTAAGGTCCAAAGCACTATATTACGAGGGCAACCAACTGTACGTTATCAGTCTACAAGGGACTGGAGAATCGTAAGCGAGGAGGCGTGCCGAACGGGAGCTAAAAACGGCCCAATGGCAGTACCCAAAGGCGGTCCACAGACGCTGGAAAACTCTATATGGAATAAGGCTATCCCAACAGCCCCAGGTTGGAGACAGAATCACCCAGTAGAAACCCTATAAGACCTAGCAGTTAAATTTCCCTCATTGGACAATGACAAAAGAATTATATATTAGACAGTTACAAGCCTTATTAATAGTCTAAAGAAAGTCATTACCTAATAGACTAACACAATCAAGCTAGTAAGAGTAGAAATCTATAAAATCAAAACAGAACAAAACACTCTAAGAGAATAAAATATAAAATTATAAAAAGAGATTCAGGCGCTATATACTCAGATTAAGAACCAGATAACTATAATCCTAATCTTAAAACTATAAACTAAAGTAGCCTCTACAATTAGCCCACTAACGATTAATATAATCCTATAACCCTAGAAAGAACTGAACTGTATCTAGATTAGTACTACATAGCCAGAAGCAACAGATAATAATAGAAATAATAATAATAATTTCATAAGGTTTCTATCTACTGATACTACTAACAAACATATTAAAACTATCCTATTAAATATAGAATCTATTAAAGATGTATAGATAGTAGGCGTTAATACTACTAAGACAGATTATATAATCAGATTTAAAGATGCCCAGTTAGCTAAAATAGCCTAAAACAACACCGCATGGCTAGAAGAATTAGGAAATAAGATCAAGCTAGTGAAACCCTAGTTTAGTATTATAGTTCACCAAGTGCTAACAGAAGACTTTAACATGGAGAAGAAAAAAAAAGAAAGAATTAAGAAGATCATGGAAGAGAATAATCTAGCTAAGAAGAGATTTGAAATTAAGAATATTATATAGCTAAAGAAGAAGGATAGACTGCTAGAAAAGTCTATATTAATAGGTATCTAGCTAAATACACTAGAGGTAGTAGAATCAATCATTAATAATAGCCTCCTAGTTGGACAAAGATATATTAGAAGTATAGAACCCTATAAAGTTAAACTAAAGAGATATTACCACTACTAGAAGTTTAGCTATCTAGTATGGTCATGTAAAGAATAGGTAAAATATAGCTATTATAATGGCCAACATGATCAACGCAACTGCTCTCCTAGAATAAGGCCAAGGTGTGCAGACTATAATAGGGAATACTCTACTAGATATAAGAGGTATTAAGCACCTTTTAACCCAAATTCCTTCTAATAATATTATTAACACTACACCTACTATAGTTGAATATCTAGAAATCTAGAGCAGGAATGGAAGCCCTTATTAATAATCATCAGAGCTAGAGTCTAGATCTACTCTTGATCCAGGAACCATCGATCACCATATATTACATCTACATTAACTATAGTGCTTAGCAACTCTATCAACCTATATACCCAAATACCAATAAATCCATCTATTTCTATAGCCTCCTCTATATTAATAAACAAATCTTAACTTCCTCCCATCGCCAAATCTATTATAACTATCCAGATCTAGTAGCCATCAAAGTATAGACTGCAGAGATATAGTTCCTTATCTTCTCAGTCTATATCCCACCACTAAATATATACCAAGCCACTAATACAACCCCTACCAAATCAGCACTAAAAGAGATTCAGAATACTATTAAATAGTATACTAGGGAGTCCAACAAACCCACAAAGCTTATTCTAGTAGGAGACTTTAATCAACACCATCCAGCATAGAGCCATTGCTCTATCAGCCACATTTTCACTGTTTAAGTAGAAAAGCTAATCAATTTCTTTTAAGAATATCAGCTTTAATAGTATTTACTCCTAGAAACCCTAACATACTAGTTACCAAACTACCTAGAGAAGGTATCAGTTCTTGACTTAATACTTACTAACGACCCAACTACACTGATCAAGTGCCAGCTCTACTATAATAACTATAGATCAGACCATCAGGGGACATACTCCAAGTGGGACCTACAACCAGAACATAATAAAAAGGCAAAACCTAAGAGAGCATACAACAGAGCCAACTAGGCTAAAATTAACTAAAAACTAGTTAAGTCGCTTAGTTAAGCACCAGAAATACACTCCACTACAGATCTTAATAACAAAATCAACCACCTAGTAAAAACTATAATAGAAGTTCTTAACCAGCACGTCCCACTACAAAAACCCTCACCCTATTTAAAACAATAGTTTACACCAGAGCTCAAATCTTAACAGACTCTCATAAATCAAACACGCCGAAAATAGCAGAGTAGCTATACTACTCTAGATAGTAGCCACCCATATATCACATCTCTCTTCAATGATATGCGTCAGAAACAACGAGAATAGACTAGGACTATTAAGAAGATAAAAGCTGCTTATTAGAGGGAGTTCCTAGACAAGGCCCAAGAAGGCTACCTCTAGAAAGCAGCCACATATATGCATCTACGAGACTTCTACACAAATATCCCGCCACTAAAGGTGGGATCCGAGGAGATCATCAAAAACAATGTAAAGGCTAGAACATTTCTAGAAATCTTCTTTCTAAAGATAGTAGACCTAGAAAAAAAAAACCCAGCACCACCTTTAAAAGAAATATCATAGCATCTAATCACAGAACTAGAGGTATATTAGTTACTTAAAGCCGTCAAGAGAACAACAGCCCTAGAGAAAAATAGGATCATAACCCTTATCTAGAAGCATCTATAGCTCTATCTTTAGAAGATAATCACCTACATCTTTACAAAATTAGTGGAATTAAGCCACTACCCCCATCAGTGGAAGCGAGTGCACATTATAGTGCTAAAAAAATCTAGGAAGCTAGACTATAGTTCACCAGAAGTATACCAACCTATCTCTCTACTGAACATCTTGGAGAAGATACTAGAGGCCATTATAGCTCATAGACTATCATTCTAGGCCAAGTCCTATAAACTACTTCTAGACATCCAGTTTGAAGGCTAGCCAAGACAGAATACAGAATAAGCATTCTTAACCCTAGTAAATACAATTAATCGCGCATGACTACAGTCCAAGATAATCATACTAGTAGTATTTAATCTCATAGAGGTATTCAATAGAGTGAATAAGTCAAGCCTTAATACCTGCCTACAGGCTAAAAACATCCCAACCGTAGCTAGATACTAGATCCAGAGCTTCATAGAGAGCCAGTACGCTAGCATCTCCTTTAATAACTTTCAGATGGAGATCTCCCCGCTCAAGAATACTGGTCTAGCATAGGGATCCCCACTATCCCTAATCTTATTTGGATTCTTCAACTCTGACCTAGTCGACCAGCCTATTAACTACCACAGGGGCGCGTCTGCTTTCATTAATAACTATTTTTAATAGCGAGCCAGTCCCACTACAGAAGACAATACCAGAAAGATTCAGGAAGAGGATATCCCTTATATTAAGACATAGACCCGACAAACAGGATCATCATTTAATATAAAAAAAACAGAACTAATCCACCTAATAAGATCCAAAAGACAGCATAGAGTAGGAGAGATCATAATAAATGGGATAGTAATCAAGCCAAGCAATATAGTAAAGCTGCTAGGCATGGTCTTTGACAAGGAGATATAATGGAAAGAACATATATAGCAAGCAGTCAAGCGAGCAATCCAGATGAATATCGCTCTAGGAGGACTGAGACACCTCTATCCAGAATAGATGAGATAAATCTACCAAGCATATATGATACTAATAATGGATTATGTATCCACCATATGGCACAACCCACTAAAGAATAAAATACATCTAAGAATGCTAGAAACAGTACAATAAACCACCCTTATCCGCATTCTCTCTGCCTTTAAAACGATATCTATAGCAGCCCTAGAGATGGAAGTCTATATACTACTAACCAATTTATAACTCAAACAACATGCCTAAATAGTGGCTGCACGCCTTAGCATCCTTCTAGAGGATCACCCCGGCTATACAGTCGTGATCTGAGCAGTAAAGTAAAGCATATATATAGGAAGTAGATCTTGATTCCTGCTAGCAGAGATCCTACAGACAATAAACCTTACTCAACTATAGGATCTAGAAACAATTAATCTAATACTCTAACTACTATGACAGGCGCTAGCATTTATAGAAATTAATATTAAACTAGACTGGGATAAAGCCAAAGACAAAGCATCTACTAGATAAATAGCATCTAGCATCACTATTTTCTCAGATGCATCAGAAAAATAGAATGTACTAGGAGCCGCAGTAGTAGTACTAGACTAGAATCACAATATTATTTAGCACCAGAAAGTCTATATTAGCTCTATGGAATACTAGTCGGTATATGCAGCAGAGCTTATAATAATATACTATGCTATCAGCCTTATCCTTAAGATTATAATAGAAAATTAGATTACCCTAGCAGACTAATAGGAACTGGTAACTATCCTTAATAATAGTATATTAGCACTCTAAGCCATCTTAAATACATAGAATAAATCAGGCTAGAGGATCATTCAGACGGTATGGCAATCAGCACGGGAGTTAAAAATATAAGGAATTCCGCTCTGTCTCTAATAGGTACCAGGATATTATAGTAACCTAAGAAATAAGATAGCTGACCAACTGGCTAAAGAGGCAGTTAACCTAGATAAAGAACATCCCTTCCAACATCTTCTTTTATAAGAAAAAAAGTTCATCCACAACCACATTCTAGAAGAATGGGAATAGGGATAGAAAACCTCTAAAAATAATAGCCATTTTCACAGAATAGATAGAAATCTACCTATAGTTTATATCTGGAGAATGTATAGCCCGCTATTATATAATTAAGCCTACCTGCTTATCTAACTCCAAACTAGCCAGTCATAACTAGCAACACATAGTAAACTATATAGCCATAGAGAGAATAACAAGTGTGAATATAGAGCGATAGAAATAGTGATTTATGTCCTAATTCACTATCCTAAATTAAAGACTATATAATAAGAATTATAGAAGAAGATTGGGACTGTATTCAATAATATATCAGATATGCTAGAAGGAGGGTCTTAAGATAAGCAAGGTAAGAAGAGTGATATGTAAGGCGGTAGCATCTTAGATGCAGTACTTGACTTTGTAGAGACATTATAGAGGTTTCAAAGCCAAGCGCCGCAGGGCCGCTGACAGAATATTAGGTATGTTGGCCACCATAGGCCGTGATAAGGCTCTAAATTCGTCTTTATGTAATGGATTGATGTACATAGACATAGATAAGGATTAGATAGTGGTATCCTGCATATCGCTTCGGCGAGGGGTCAGGGTATGAATTCACACACACACACAGACTGTACCTTCTCTATCCGACTTGTCCCACCTACAGATATCTCAAGGCTTTCAGGTTTCAAACCATAAATAGACAATTTCTAGGTTATATTTTTCAGAAAATTTGCCTTGACCTCTCTCCAGTATAATATTAGAATTACTTCCTATCCAAATTACTTAATCTAAGTAGAAGTCTCATCAGCAGGCTAGAGTTAATAATAAAAGTCTTCAGCTCCTTTCACCATTAATTAAATAATCTCAATGCAAAATACCAATATGCCTCCAATAACTCCTTTAAAGATTAGTTCTTTAATAATTTAGAAATTCGTTTTTCTACTAGAGTGGAATCTTTCTAAGGGCGGTAGAGATAAGACTATAACTATATCACCATACAAGATATACTAAATAAAAATAGCAGAAATACCTTTTATATATATACTTAATTAGTTTTTATGCTTTATTTTATACTATTAGTCTATTAAAGACTCTAATATTATTTTCAGCATTTATAAGCCATAGCTATTAGTCTATTATTGCACTTACTATTAATCTAAACCACTCTAAAGAACTTAACAGTTTTAATGCTACTTATTACTCTTGTACTAGTAATAAATTTAAGCTATTTCTTCAATTATCAGTTAGTTTACACGATATATAATAATAGCCACTTAAAAGTCATCCCCTTTCATAGGCAATAGAGAACTATCAAAGAGAAGATCTATTAAGTCAGATTGTATATCAGCTTCTTCGTTCTTATATATTATTAAGTCTAGGATAATATATTCTCATTTATTAAGCCTTAAGATCTAAGGACGCTTATATAATATATAGAGTTATAACACAAGGTTTATCTAAACCAAACCATGCGCGGAAATTTCTAATATCTAATAATAGTTCTATTAAACTCTTTTATCATCAATATTTTACAGATACGGAGGATCTCTTTTATCTTAGCTACGTTGGACTTCCATTATATTTATTGACATTACTTACTTAATATTACCTTTACAACAGTCTAAGATACTTGCGAAGAAAGTAGACCTAATACTACTCCATCTTAGCGGCACCCCAAATTCCGCTAAGAGATAGCCTTAGACTAAAAATAGTCTAGCCTTATATTTTAGTGTCTAGAGTGATATTATCGATTTCAGACATGTATGTGCATTAACTCATAATTTAGGTTTCTTCTTTGTGAAGCCTCACCTGGCATGAATTTCTAATTAATAAAGAAAATATTACTCTTTTTAAGAAGCTTCTCACACAATCTCTTTAAGTGGCATAATAGGTTTAGTTGCCTAAACTAACACAATCTAACAGATCTTTAAATTTTTATCGTAATACTTATTAACTAGTTCCTAATAAAGTTGTATATTTACTTCACTACTATATTATACAATTTTTATCTAATTCAGAGTCCTAGTAATCTCAGAATAGTCTAACTATAACTTTTTAAAAGGCCTATAAATACTATAAAGATTGTTAAAATTATCAAAGAATTAGATTCTCCTAGTAAAGACGTTAAGAATATTTTTTTAATTAACTAGCATAATAGAGCAGACAGATAAAAATCTTTTTTATTATAGAAAAAGAAATATAAAGATAGATTTATTTTAACCACTTTCTAAGATATTATATTAATTAGAAATATACTATAAAGAGTCTAAAGCAACTACCAGTTTATATGCAAGTTTAAAGATAGATATTTCTTATATAAAACACTACTTATTAAATGAATTAATCCACAAGCTTTTTAGAAGATCTAGTAATTCCACCATAGGCACTTGAACAAGATCTAAAATACTAGTAAAGTCTTCTACACTTCATACCATTATTTAATTTTCTAGTTACTCTAAGAACAGACTGAAAACCTTTTCCTATAATATAATAATATTAGTTAAAGAAGATGTAGCATCCCTAAAATAACTTTTATAATAAATATTAAATTCTTTTATTTAGTATAGAAAAATCTTGCTAATTTCTATTTAGCGTATTTCAGATAGCTTTTTCTAAAGATTCTAATATCACCACTGATTCTTGATACCTGTTCTAAACCTTGTTTCTTCTATAAAAACCTTCATTACAATCTTCTCAGCCATGGTAAAGTCATCTAGAGGCCCTTTAGATATAAATAGGGTTGCAGAGTCGATCAGTTTAACTCCTTTAAATATAATATCCTAGTATATAGTCTTATTATATTAACCTTGCATATCCTTTCCTACTAAAAGCGCGTTATCTCTTCTCATAATACGAACCACCTCTTTATAGCCATATTATGTGATATCGTCCGCGTATAATCATATTTTTTTGACTTCTATAATCAACTAAACTTACTAGGTTTGCTAACCATACTTACCAATAATATTATTAAGCTTAACACAGTTCTATAATATAGTTGTTATAGTTTCAATCACTCTTATAGGATTGTCGTAAACCGATGCTTGCCAAGCGTCTAGATCAGAGCTAACTCTTCACTGAACGGCGGTTCGGTGGTATTCTG
>JAMAGM010000100.1:0-19765 GCA_023626175.1 Talaromyces sp. PX1902
GGGGGAATAGAGAGATACCCTGACGATGGAGTACACAACTCCAAAGAACAAGTCGCAATAGCGCTTCGGGTCTGGCAAGGCCTGCATTAATATAGCATGCCCATCCATGGTCCCGAGACATTCCCGAGCCCATTTGATTGATTTGCGGAACAAAACTCGCTGTCGATGCGTGGACCAATACTCAATAGCAGCCTCGATCTCTCTGATCAGATCTTCAGGTTGCTGCTTTTGTTCTTGATAGCGTAACGATTCTTGGAATTCCTTCCAAGATCGTTGGAGTTGTCTGGTCTCGATTTCGAGTTTCATTCTTGTATTTTGGGTGCTGCTGTATGTCAGTATGCATTTTGACGGCGGATGACAGAACATTGTTTAGTTTTGGTTTGTCCCACGGGCTGAACATAGATCGTGGGAAAGTGAGACACGATCCCCATGTGGATTCAGTGTGGAATGTGGATCAACGAACACGAGAGGCCCAGACCACACGATCACCAGCGCACCACCGATAGCAAGGAGAGACTTACATGTTTGAGGTGCCGGTCGAAGTACTCATATTGATATTGATGTTCACGTTCATTGAAGAAGCCAGGATATTCGATTTGAGTGCAAAGATGGAAGAGGCATTCTGTCGGGGCTGGCGGAGAGTTGCCGTAGTCATGTCATTGATTGAGTCACGTCGTCTATAATCTAGCTGTAGTCTGAGTAGTCACCGTAGTCACGGATGATGCTGTTCTTGTTGTCGATGATTTGTATGGATGGCTCTATCACAGAGCGTGAAATACTACCGCTCCGAGTTGATATCGGAGTGCAAGAGTATATAGAACACGACCGTCGTGGTTATGTGCTATAGAAGGTGATAGAAGTCGTACTTAACGCTAGACAGGCTATTTCCTGTCTGGCTGCTAGTGGCGGCCGACTTCGGTCTAGGTAGCTGCACAAAGCGAGACGGCGCAGTCGCATATCGTAGTCTGGGTGAGAAGCCAGGTAAGAAGCGAGTTAACAGCAGCAAGCGCCAAAGAGGTGGAGGAGGGGAAATGGGAGTTGAAGGGTGACCCTGGCGGAGAGTATTGCTCTGTATGTATCAGCGATGTAATAATACGTGTTTCCGTCTGAAGAGGCAGAGGGGAAACGGTATGACAGGTTCACAACCACGGGCAAAAAAAGTGACAGCAGCCAAGCTAGGTGATCGGATCTATGTATTTCTTGCAGACAGGGCAAGAGGCTAGACGGGGCTAGACTCTGCTGGGCGTGCTGATTGGCCGGTCAGTTCTACTACTGTCTTGGGCTAACTGGTTGTACCCTACGCCGTAGTTAGTAGGGTTCTCGTATAACGGAACAAAAACACGAAGTACGTACATTTTCTTGCTCACGTTCTCGTCATGCTCCGTTTGGTGATTCAAGGGGGCAGTCAAGTACAGTGCGCGGTCGACCGAGACTGAGATACAGCCTCTCCGGTCGAGTCGCTCATTGCCGATCAAAATACTATGTATGAGAGAGAACACGACAAATGCATCGAGGCGCATATGAGAAAGACTGTGCGGGGCGCGCCTTGTGTATTTTACCCGTGCGTACATAGTAATACTACTACTACGAGTACACATCGCACGCTGTACAGTATTACGGCTGTTACTGAGACATCCAATTTTATATCATGCTAGCCCGGCTACGATCCTCCCGCTATACTAGTTCGGGACTACGGCCATAGCCCAAAGGGGCCTGGTGCATTAGTGCTTGTGTCCAGACCATTCTTATTTGCGTTGCGCCTGTCTTTTACTCGTTTTGACTTGCCTTCATAGCAGACTCCGGACTGAACCTACTACTACTACTACTACTACTACCACCACCACCACCACCACCACCACCACGACGTATGTATTACTGATCCTGATCGCTTGGTATATTAGCTGATTATCCATTCTGTAGAGGGTACATACACGGTACAACTGCGGGTAGTAAACAGACTGTACATACATACGTACATACTAGTATCTCGGAGTGGCGTTCATATGCGGGTGACTATTCCGGGGTCCTCTCCTCCGTCCACAATCAATGCACAAGCCAAGTACGGGGTGCTTCCCTTTCACTAGGATATACATAGTAGAACGCTTGGGCTCTCTCACTGACCACTATACGAATCTTGAATGTAACAACTCTTGTATGCGCTATGTGTATGCAGATGACTTTCATGATGGATTATAACATCGATCAACATGTCTCGGCAGAGCGTTAGGTGAGTGATCGTCCGTCGCACTAGTTTCATTGATTTCCTTGTTGGTTAGTTATGTACCTAGTTTGTAAAGTGTGGGAGGTAACGGTGGTCGCGACCGCTACCATTCATCACATCATGGTATGCCCATCGACCGACGACGACATTTACCAAGGCTACGGTACCTGCTCAAGTAATTGAGCTAGCTTATCAGACCAGATCATGGGATAGCTATGATTCTTGCCAGCACCCAAACTATGCCAAAGATTTGCCGTCTGTCTAGACGATAATCTTATCGCAGAGCAAGGATATCTAGACCAACCTAGGTAGCCAGGCATTCGTGATCGGCCTCATGACCCGACACGCCACTTGCTTGTGACCTTTGATAGATATCTTGCTTGTCTTTCTTCGGATATCTGTCCCGGTATTGCGGGTCACTGCAATCCCGATGGTGACGATAAAACGATGCTCTCCAAGAAACTCACACAGATTGAGCTAACGTGATACCGAGGTTGTGTAGTCAAACGGATAATGGAATTGTTGTGATTGATTGAAGGCGATGCGAAGACAAGAGTTGTACCGTACTAATCTGTTGATCAATCCGACATGATGATTGACACCTGACAGACGAGGCAGAAAGATCAGGCATTAGCTCCTTACCCCCCAACGCAGTACAGAGACAGACGATCGATAAATAATCGGTCGAGAGATATCTTATAAATAATCGAGAATCGACAGTGGGTTCATTCGTCTGAGCGGATTCTCGCTGATTTGCTGGACAAGTACCTACTCGCTACAGCAGTACTAGAAGCCATTGGCTGTCCGAAGCGCAGTTGCAGCGGCATGGACGATCTTCACGGTCAGGAGATCGAGTCTCACCGGATACCACGGAATCCGTCTGGTTCACACAGTCAGGCACATCCCACTTATTAGTTATCACGGACTGACAGGCAAAAGTCGATCATGGCTGGATTTTCCGCATGCGGACGTCCGACCTGATCGCACGAATCACAGTACACTACCGCCAGATTTGGGCGCGACAGTGACGCTTCAATTGATTAAAATTCAAGACTGTCTCTTGACTACTACGTAGTGTGATCTTGCAAATTGTGTAGATTAGCCGTATGAGGAAACTGGATCAGCCAACAAGAGGAGAGCAAGTTACCGCGCGATCCGGGGCCGTGGGCTTATCTCCTCGAATGTCGGTCGCAACTCCGGACAAGAGTTTCAGCTGGTTTACTCAAGTTCGCATGATTGAGTTGATGAAGTTTGGCTAAGACACTGCCACTTGAATTGTGTGATCACTATTATTCTCCTCTCAATTAGGTACTGCGAATTGCCTAGTTCTGTGGTGTTCTCCAGATCGTCACCCCACAGAGACCACGCCGACCGTGAGAACCCGGCCAGCCTCGTCATCGATTATCACTTTTCTTCTTCGTCCTTCCCCCCTAATGCTCTCGCTCTGCTAGCCGGCTGAGTGAGTGAGTGTGTTTCAGGCCGTCAGCCTTCGCCTGCTCGGAATATGATTCCAATGATTCCTTTCTTCCCCCACCTGTTGTATCTCCTCCTGCTCGTATCATCCGTTGCCGCTTCCAACAGCGTCACCGCCAGCCCGACCAACAACACCAATGCCCTCACCCAACAATTCGGCTCGCTGCGATTTTTCCTGAGTGCCGCGATCAATTCTTCTGTCGACCTAGTCAATCTTGCTCCGTTGACATCTAATCTAGCCACGCTAGACTATTCCACCTTTCAGGTATGTCGAGACTCAGGTCATACGCAGTGCGCGTATTAGCACAGACAAAAGGCGTATAACGCCTTCCGCTGACATCCGCAGCGCTTCTCCATTCAGGGCACCCTATATCAAACCACCGCATCCAACACTGCCTCCATCACCACCCAGAACATCGCATTGATAAGTTGCGACCCGTCCGCCTACCCGGGCTACATTCATGTCGCAGAGACCGTTTCAGACGTAGTTTCATTATCCAGTGGGGGTCCTGCCGCTGTGATCCTGTACTCTCTGCAGTCTAACTATTGCAACTACACTGTCAACGATCCGACCGTCTCTTATAACAACGTCTTTACCGTCGTCAACTCGACTTCATCGCTTCTTTTTTTGAGTCAATTGTCGAGTATCAACACCACCGCGACAGCGGATATCAACGCCGATATGTCTACAAGCAGTAGCGCCTCGACGTTTGGGAATACGACTACCACGGGCACCGGAGGTACAGTCTCGGGGTCGACCACCGCCGTCGCGATGATTATTCTGTACACCATCACAGGTATTATCACGGCATTGTTCTTGGGTATTATTATCACGGGTGCCGTCCGCGCTCATCGACATCCAGAGCGTTACGGGCCGAGGAATGTGACGGGGCGACCACGACAGAGTCGAGCGAGGGGGATTGCAAGAGCGATGCTGGAGACGATTCCGATTGTCAAGTTTGGCGACAAGGAGGACGGTGTCCATGCGGCAAAGAGGGATCTGGAGATGGCCTCATCGACGCATACGGCTGACAGTCATGACGCTATGACTGAGCCTTCGTCGATGACCGAGGAGGCGGATGCTCAGCCGGAAGCAGATCATGACCATGAACATGTCCCTGATGCTGTTGCTGATGCTGCTGCTGCCACCACTACCGTTACCACTGCCGCTGCCGCTGCCAATCGCGACATGGAGGCAGGAAACAACAACTGCCCCATCTGCACAGACGACTTTGTCAAAGGCCAAGATGTGCGACTCTTACCGTGTGGTCATCAATTCCATCCCGACTGTATTGACCCATGGTTGATCAACGTATCGGGGACTTGTCCCCTCTGTCGTATCGACCTCAACCCAGCCTCGGCTGAGACAGTCGAAGACGGCGAAACAGCTCACGAAGGAGGTGAAGCCGGACCACAGACTGTAGAAGCCGGCGATTCTTCCCAGCAGACGAATAGCAACAGACACTCCCGCGGCCTTGCGGGTTATCTATCTGATATTCGTCGCGCTCGCAATGCGCCTGTCGAAGAGCGAATTGAGGCTCTGCGACGGTTGCGTGAATCACACCAGCGACAGCGGAATGGAGACGAGTCGGCGACTGCTGAGGAGAGTCAAGGTCGTCGACGATATTTGGCGATGCGGCTACGCGAGCGATTCAGAATTCGCACGAGACAGCATGGATCTGAGCCGACTCCCTAGGCGTCGACCATATACATGAATAGGAACAAACACCGTACATACACTTTACATACACGATTACTACGACACACCCATCACCTCCTCATCCTGATATACATATGAATCATCGGAAAGGATCTCAAAAGCACGAACTTTCTCTTGTTTTGCTCTGCATGCACCCATCTACGGCGTTTGATTGGTCTCATTATACATGGTTTACGGGCGGATTATGTCTTTTTATGCAACATGTCTATGATTTATGGCTTGGATTTACTTGAATTGGGTATTTGGTTTGTACATTGCACGGCTGTGGCTTCTTGTGGTTGGTGGTGTGGTTTGATTACATAGGTGTATAGGGAATGAATGAGATACTATAGACATAGCCGAGTCGACCTACTGCATTGCGTATTCATGACCGTATTTAGCCATCTCGATAAGAGTCCTGGTTTTGGTCATGGGCTTGATTTGTCGGAATCAGGTTTCCGGTTTTCCGATAGAAATTCAACGAGTATAAATTTACCCGAAAAGTGCACATTGCAAATTAATGTTTGACTTTGCAAGGAGCGAGTGCGCATACCGAAATGTCGGTCGAATGTGGACCGACGTGGTTATTACGCACCCTTGAGCTAGAATTTCGAGGCTGGAAACCTTTCTTATCGGTGCGCCGAACTCCAGAAATCTTCTGAGGAGAGATTTGTGACGACTGTAAAAGGGGGGGATCGCGTGTTTTTCAATCCCGCGCTGTTCCATGAGGGTTGAGTCGGGGGATGATAGTGCGGCTTCTGTTAGGGTTATAACCCCACAACCACTACTACACATACGGAGTAGGAAAAATGACATGATGACAGTCTCAGAATAATCTCCAGGTGACTGGTAAAATTACTGCTGACGGTTCGTATTCAAGTCGAGGGTTGGGTTAGTATTCCTCCGTGTTTCATGCACAGCCACGGTAACCTTTTTCAGTAGGGTCCAGCGTAGAGCGAAGGACGTACGTACTTTGTATGTATAAGATCGATTGTTTTCCGGCACGCAATGACCTGTGCAGACTTCAGAGTAGTTCGGTGTTACAGCTCGGAGAGCATGCAAAATTTAATCAACCAATATGATAAGTCATCTCGCACATACATACACGTTACATACTGCATACTCTGTACTGGCTGGTACGTGATCGTCGTACCAATGATCCATTGTCAAGAATTCGACAGCATCTTGTGAGTCGAGGATTTATCATGCTATAACATGGATCTTGAAATTGAGGCATGTCATTGGGTTGAGGCTCGTCTGCCCTGAAACATGCCCACAGCCAATCAGCCATCGTAAAAGACGCGACTGGCCAGTCAGAACGCACATAAAACGCCATCCCGCAGCGGCCACAGTTCTGGGTCTTAGCCTTACCAAGTAATTTACCGTACCTGCCTTACGCTCCATACATCCGTTTTACTATTATTTTGAGCCATCGGCGAACTTTTTGTTCTTTTTCTATCTTCGTTTTTCTCTTCGACTTCAGTTCATTCTCTATATTTTTCTTCTTGTCCATTCTTTATCATTGCTGTCTTATCATATTGAGGGATCGGTTTGGATTGCAACTCATATATTACTCTGCGCCAACTCATTAGTGATTATTAGTCCATTGATCATCCCCACGTCCACCATCGCCCGCCATTCATTTTGCTCCATCGGTGACACCCTCGTCATCTCTCCACTTGTCTCTCTTGTCGATTCCTCGAACTTCCGTCGTGAACACTGAACAGATCTCATCAGATCATCTAGTCGGCAGATACCGAGGAACGACTGCGTCGACTCGTTACTGTCCCCCACCATCGTTGACTAGTTCTGAACATCCTCACTCTCGTTTTCATTTCTATTTCTCTAATTTAGTCAATGTCGCGCCCCGGCATCGGCGAAAAACGCTTTTCAGCAAACAAATTCCACCCCCTTGTGGATGACCACACCATGGCCAACCCTAACGACGCTACCATCGACATCCCTCTGACCACCGTCCCCAGTCGCGGCACCGGTGCCCGCAAGACCAACACTAACACCCTCGCCGCGCCTGAGAGCTATCCCAACGGCTCAAACGATGAAAAATCAGCGAAACGACCAGGCCCCGGTCGACGGAAAAAGACTGGCACTGGGGACTCAATGACAAACGAGGATAGCGATGGAGCTCTCAACACCATGGGAAGGATATATTTTGCCGTTCTGAATTTCTCAGTCATCACTCGTTATTTCATCTATGTCTCGCCGTTGGCGTTTTTGATTGCTATCCCCATCATTATCGGTGCTACAGCGGCACCACATGCGGCCATTGGCGGCGTTAGAATTGTTTGGTTTTTCACCTGGATTGAAGTTGTCTGGATCAGTTTGTGGGTTGCTAAACTGGTTGCACATTTCTTGCCATTTTTGTTTCAATTTTTTGCCGGCTTTGTCAGTCCCGGAACGAAAAAGTATGCTCTTATCATCAAGGCTTTGGAAATCCCCCTGTCTTTGGTGGGCTGGTGTATTGTCTCGTTGGCTACTTTTATTCCTATCATGACTCAGAACCCGTCGCAGCGGGCGGCTGGCGACACTGGTGAGAAGAGCTGGGAGGCAACCGTTAAGCAGATCTTGTTTGCTTTGCTTATTTGTACCCTGATCTTTTTGGCGGAAAAGGCTCTTATTCAGTTGATTTCTGTGAGCTACCACCGCAAGCAGTACGAACTGCGCATCAAAGAGTCCAAGCACAATGTCGACCTGCTGGGTCATCTGTACGATGCATCCCGCGCCATGTTCCCGGAATACTGCAAGGAGTTTATCGAAGAAGACGAAATCATTTCTGCGACCATTCTTGCTGACAAGAAAAAGAGTCACAAGCGTGGAGATTCTGTTGCTCCGCTCCGTTTGATTCGCAACGTTGGACGTGGTGTTGGCCGTGTCGGCGACAAGGTCACCGCTGCGTTTGGTAATGTTGCGCACGAGATTACTGGCAAGAACATTTTCGATACTGGATCTGCTCATTCGATCGTTACTCAAGCATTGGACAAACGCCATGCGTCGGAAGCTCTTGCTAAGCGTATCTGGATGTCGTTTGTGGTCGAAGGACGTGATGCCTTGTATGAAGAAGATATTGTCGAAGTCATGGGCGCACAACGCGAGGAAGAGGCTAGAGAATGCTTCCATATCTTGGACCGCGATGGAAACGGCGACGTCAGTATGGAAGAAATGATTCTTACTGTTGCTGAGTTTGGACGTGTCCGCAAGTCTATTGCTCGAAGCATGCACGATGTCGATCAAGCCATTCATGTGCTGGACAGCTTACTGTTGACAGTAGCTTTGATTATCATGATTCTTGTTTTCGTATCGTTTGTGACTACTGGAGCTGCCACTGTCATTGCTGCTGGTGCTACATCTTTGCTCTCTCTGTCTTTCGTTTTCTCGGTTACTGCTCAAGAAGTCCTTGGATCTTGCGTTTTCCTGTTTGTCAAGCATCCGTTTGACGTTGGCGATCGTGTCGAGATCAACAACCAGGAATTGTTCGTCGAGGAGATTTCTCTGTTGTATACTGCTTTCCGTACTGTGGCCGAACAACGAGTTACACAAGTCGCCAACAACGTACTCAACACGTCATGGATTGACAATGTCACCCGTTCCAAAGCCATGCGCGAACGTATTTCTCTCTTTGTTGATTTTGGCACTACGTTCGCCGATATTCAGCTCCTGAAAATTGAGATGGAAAAGTTCGTCCGTGACAAAGACAACAACCGCGACTTCCAGCCTGACATTGAAATCGAAGTGATCAGTGTCGGAAACATGGACAAACTCGAGCTTCGTATTGAGATCCGCCACAAATCCAACTGGTCCAACGAAACGGTCCGCGCTGCGCGTCGATCCAAGTTCATGTGTGCTTTGGTCCTGGCTATTCGGAAGGTGCCTATCATCGGTCCTGGCGGTGGTGGTGCTGCATTGGGCGATCCTTCAAACCCATCGTACTCTGTCAGCATCACCGACGACAAGGCCAAAGAGTACCGCGAGAAAGCTGCCGAGAAAAAAGAGCAAGCTCGTTTGGTGCCCACAAGTGCTATGAAGGAATTCCAGCAGACTCTGTCATCGGAAGGAGCTTCGACTGGCGTTGATACTGTTACATCTACCGGTGGTCTGCAGCAACGCAGTGGGGGGTCAGTCAAGAAAATGAGCGAAGTCGATTACGTCGGTGCTCTAAACAGCCGCCCTGCTGGCTACGACCTGGCGCGTCCAGAAGAATCAGCGCAGTTGTATCGCATCCCTAGCGCTGGTAACTCTGGCGTGAGCAACGAGAATCAATTGAGTCCCATCCAGGACATTACTGATGAACATTCATCGCTCCTCCGCGCTCCGTCGTCGGGTCGTCGCAAGGCCAGCAACAACGTCCCAACCCTTCATCAGCCCTCGCCCCTGCTCATGCCTCCGTCAGTGACTGGCGCGATTCCCGCGGCTCAACCAACACCTACGGACCGCTACGAAATTCCGAGCTACTATTCCGCAGCGCCCCAGCCACTATCTCAGCAGCCAACCCCTACCGGTGCGACTCCATTCGAAACTCCGTACGAGACAAACGATCCATACACCGGAACTTATGGAAATGCCTCTCCTGCGCCTTCGACGGCCGCTAGCCAATACCGACCTGCGCCACCACAATACCAAGCTCCGCCGTCCGCGTCGACCACCAGTCTACCTCGCGCAGCTCAACCTCAGGCAGGCAATGCATTTGCCCAGCATCAGACGCAACCGCGTCTACCATCACCGCAAGTCGATGATGATGAAAATTAACGATTCGCTTGCTTTATCATCTCCTTCATCACAAGCTTGCGATTAACGATCTTTTTTCTGCATATCAAACCGGATTTGATCATAGACCTACAAAAGAATTCCTTCTACGGTACCAGTTTATCTAAACTGCCATGTTTTTCTTGTTATTATGTTGGAGGCTTAGTTATGTTCTATCCGACATGACTGTCGAGTCGATTCTTGTATATTACAAACCGAATATAAATTCTATCCCACTTATCGTACATCAAGACCCTTCCTACCAGGGAAGAGAACAATTACTTGGTAATCTTCCACGGATAACCCACCTCCTCATCCTTCCTAATCCAAATCTTACTCTTTCTCTTATTGACCACATGCTCCACAAACACTTCTTTCGTATATTCCGCTTTGTAGCGTCGAATCCAGCGCGGATCCCACAGTTCACTGGCAACACCCAAATCCTTGCAGCAGCGTACCAGCGCATTCGATTTGCAGCCTTCAGTGGCTGTGGGGATACCGTCTGGGTTGAAGTAGTCTTGTTCGCCGCGGGCTATTGATACCAGCCTAATCCACCACCACTGATTAGCATAGACACTCTAGGATTGGGGAGGAAGAAAGAGGATGGTGTACCGTCCATGACAAATCAAAGCATACTCCCTCGTCACCGTCTTGGGCGTAACGATACTCTCACTCCGTGGCACAAGCCCCCATCCGCCCGGCCCAAATGCTTTGTTGAGGATTCGTCGATATTTGATTTCGGGCAAATAGACGATTCCGTCGGGTTTGATTTCGACGTCGGCGCTGTTCACTTCTTCTAGCAGTACAGATGCGATTTCGGGGGAGAAGGGCGTTGAGCTTATGCCGTGGAAGGAGCGGGTCCAGTCGATTTTCTCTGAAGAGGCGTCTGGGGAGATGGGGGGTTTGTCGGCGAGGCCGGTTTTGGCGATGTTGGGGGTTGTGGGGGATGATGTTGTGGAGGTGGTGGAGGATGTTGTGGTTGAGGTAGAAGGAGATGGAGAGGAAGGTGTGGATTTGGGTGTGTTTGGTGTTTGTGTTGGTCGGGGTGTGGGTTTGTTGGCGGGTGATGAGGTTGAGGTCGAGGTCGTGGATTGAGCACGTAGAGAGGTGTAGTTTGAACGGTACGATAGGATGGACGGTGTAGATCGTAGGCACTGTAGACCTCGCGCCTCGAGCGTTGTGATCGAGCGCCGGAGAGTTAATGAGGACATGTTGTTCGCTCTGTTCTGAAGCGGATGTGTATTGTTGATGTTGTCGACAAGTGCGATACGAGATGAGGTATCACAGCTAGTGGCAGCTGTGGCCAATCACATGCGGCGACTGGTTCGACGTCACCTTCCATAGCGCGGACAACTGTATGACTACATATGCAATAATCGAGAAAAGATACAGAAATAGAAATAGAATAGCGAGTTCATAGAATACATAATAATACATAGCTCAGAATCTGTTACTGAGCATCCTTCGTCTCGGTCCTCTCATCATTGCCCTGCCGTTTCCAGCACTCGCGAAACGCCTCCATCTGCTCTCATTAGCTCTGTATACAACCTATGGGACAGTTGAGAGGGCATGGAATTAATGATATAGCATTTGTGTAGACAGAGGGGGTTATTCGCGATAGAGGTTGTGAGCTCACCTCCTTCTTACAACTCCTCCAATCCCGGGTATCATAGTAGCAATCGTTCATTTTCAATTGTTCCGCTGATCGAAGTTAGCTTCAAATTTTTTATCCCGATATACCGAAAGGATTGAATGAGTAGAAGGTAGACGGAGACATACAAGAACAGCCGGTGCTGAAGATGCGCTTGTCCCTGCGGGCGGAAGGAGTCAGTCAGTCCGCCGTCGGACCTCAACAATTCTTCTTTTCTCTGCCATGCACTCACCAGTCATCGGGTTCATCGTCTTCAAGGTTTGTGCTCTGTTCGGCTGTTGATTTTTCGTTGTTGGACATTTTATCAATTGAGCACACAAGTGTAGTATCTTCAAGAGAGATAAAGTTGTTGGTTTGGACTGAGGAAAAAAAGTTGTCTGAGATTCCGGCCGCCACAAAATGTCTGCTGGACGAGCCATTAGCTCGGGCAGGGTCAACGTCCTCGTCTACTCTGGTACGCCACCACCAATAAAATGCACAAAATAATGTACAGGAAAAAGGTGATTAACGATATGGATAGGCCACGGGAGCACTGTAGAATCAGTCCGCCACTGCCTCTACACGCTCCGCCGCCTGCTCGCTCCCAACTATGCTGTAATCCCCATCACAGCAGACATGCTCATCAAAGAGCCCTGGCTCTCTACATGCGCCATGCTAGTGATGCCTGGGGGCGCTGATTTGGGCTATTGTGCATCTCTGAATGGCGCGGGAAACCGCAGAATTACTCAATTCGTGCAGAACGGTGGTGCATATCTCGGTTTCTGTGCGGGTGGTTATTATGGGAGTCGCAGGTGTGAGTTTGAGGTTGGCGACAAGAAAATGCAAGTAATTGGCGAGAGGGAGTTGGCTTTCTTTCCGGGAACTTGTAGGGGGTGTGCGTTCGCAGGGTTTGTTTATTCTAGTGAGGCTGGGGCAAGGGCAGCGAAGGTGTCGGTATCCAAAACAGCGTTTGGCAGTGAAACGATTCCGGACACGTTTCATAGTTATTATAATGGTGGCGGCGTTTTTGTCGATGCAGAAGCCTATGTGGATCAAGGGGTTGAAATACTCGCAAGCTATACGGAAGAACTTGCCGTGGACTCGGGCAAGGGTGCAGCGGCAGTCGTATATCGCAAAGTTGGCGATGGAGGGGTTGTCCTTACCGGTCCTCATCCAGAGTACGTTCCTCTAATCCGAAATTTGATATTGAGCTAACTTTACAGGTTCGCCGCTGTTAATCTCGACAAATCCGCGGGCGGCCCCGAATACGCAGAAATCATTGACCAGATAGCCGCCGACGACACTGCCAGAACAGATTTTCTGAAAGCATGCTTGACTAAATTAGGCCTACAAGTCAGTCAAGACACTACCACGGTACCGTCTCTTTCTTGCTTGCACATGTCCTCTATCGAGCCTGAGTACACTCAAGCTATTGTATCTGCTCTAGAAGAGATAATGACCAAAGATGAGCAAAAAGACATCCTCAAAGACGATATCGATACCTTTCGGGTCGAGAGGGCGTACGACAAGACGTACGAAATGGATGATTTGAAGGAGGCCTTGGCGGAAGAAGTGGCGGAAGAAAAGGCCACCTCTAGAGAAGGAATTGTTGATTACAATGCGATTGTCAAGCGATTGCTGATTCATGGAGAGCTCCCTTCGTCAAAATTGACGCCCTACTTCAACCACCATGCATTCTATGCCAATATTCGACACTATCGGTCGCAGTCAAAGGAGGCGGTGGTCGATTTTGGAAGGTCTATTATATATGGCGAAGTTGTCACAAGTACGAGTTCTATGTTGGAAAAGTACATATCTCTGTAGTTACCACGGATATTGGTGACAATAAGGCTAACAATATGGCAAACATTCAGGAATACCCGCCTTCTTCGACGACTGCCCACCGGCTTCACAATGACGGCCACCGTCCAAGTCGCTGGAAGAGGTCGCGGATCGAACGTCTGGGTATCACCAGCAGGGGCTCTCATGTTCTCGACTGTAATACGGCATCCAATGGAAAAGATGCAATCGGCACCGATAGTCTTTGTCCAATACCTGGCAGCCATGGCTGTTGTCAAAGGAATAAAAACCTACGACAAGGGGTACGAGCAGCTGCCAATCAAGATGAAATGGCCCAACGACGTTTGTAAGTCACCCTATTCCCTTTTCCCATTTAATACGTACTCACTGGATAGATGCCATGGACCCCGCCGAACCTGACAAGCAAAAATACACTAAAATTTGCGGCGTCCTCGTCAACTCCCACTACTCCTCAGAAGAATACGTCGCCGTCGTGGGCATCGGCATAAACGCCACAAACGCGTCACCAACAACATCCTTGAATGCCATCGTCGAGAAATTCGCGTCCCGCGCAACCATCAAAGAAAACCCCATCATTCTTGAGAAGTTACTTGCGCGAGTACTGACGGTATTTGAAGAATTATACATCCGTTTCCTCCGCAACGGGTTTGATAAACAGTTCGAAGACATGTATTACGAAGATTGGCTGCATATGCATCAAATTGTGACGCTGGAAGAAGAAGGCGGTGCCAGGGCTAGGATCAAGGGTATAACACGTGATTATGGATTGCTTCTAGCGGAGGAACTGGGCTGGGAAGATCGGCCGACTGGGCGTGTGTGGCAGTTGCAGAGTGATAGTAACAGTTTTGATTTTTTCAGGGGCTTGTTGAAGCGGAAGGTCTAGCCTCATGTTGATGAGGAATGCATCGAGAGATTATGATACAGATGATATGCTACCTTTCGGTTTCTGATTTCCACCCCTCAATAACAAATTCAAAAACCCTATCCCCTTGCCCCAGTGGTATAGGATGAACGTGTTCATCAAACAACGATCTCTCAACATACTTCACCCGCCCGGCATGATCAACCAATATAACCGTCTGTTTCTGCGTCCCATACAGCCCAGAGTTATACCCCGCGAGTCCCATTTTTGCTAATTGGTCTGCTTCAGCCTCGTATTTCGCGCGATCACCCAATAGCGGAATGAAGATTGACTCCTTGAGCTGATCCATGTACTGCTCTTTGATAGGCTCGGTATTTGGCAATCTCGGCATCGTATCTGTTGAAAGGACGCCGAACAGCCTCTTAATCAAATCCTCTTCCGCCTCCCTGCTAGTAGCCCCTTTGTGGTCTGAAGAATGAGCGGCAATATGCGCGTCAATAGCACTCTTCATCAAAATCTCCCCATTGATGATCTTGGGCCACGTCCTGTCCTTGAGGAATGTATTACTCAATCCGATAGTTTCGCCGCGGCCGGACGCAATCCATGTCGTAGAGTCGATGTTGTCAGACATTCGATTCGATATGATTGCCAACGGCTCTCCTATACGACCACATACGAGACTGAACCCACCAGCCTTGGTGGCCATTTGGGAACTAATCATATCTTGCACGAATGCGCGTGTCGCTCTTTGCTTTTCCCCGCTTTCCGTCGAAGACGAAGGTTCGGTGAGGAAGTCATTCACAATTGCGCCACGACTTACATTTCCGATAGGCGCTGATTCGCGATAGTTTGTTAACACAGCTACCCTGCCCTGCTTTGTGACGCCCATCCATGTGCCGTGTTCGGGCCGCGCGAGGTCTCGCGATCCTAGGACATGGGTGTTGGGGGCCTGCCACCAGTTTGCAGGTGCTGTGGGGCGGTGTAGATACTCCTATCTTTCATGTCAGTATATGCTGTATGTTTGTCCTAATAACAGGGGTAAAGGAGGAGTACATCTCGATTGTCGATTATGATAAGTTCGTATCCGGGATGGGCGGTAGAGATGAGGGCGATGCACATGCTGCTTTCTCTTTTTTCCCTCAATATGTATATTGTGCGCAGAGATTAATAGGTCGTAGATTATAATTTATTGAGTTTTGAGGTTCCCTTGTTACATTCAAGTACATCTAAATTTTCCAAGGTGGTACGTTGTAGTCATACAGTCTGCTTATCGCCATCAGCCCACTTTGATAAGATCGCTTATGTAAGCGACATCCTGGCTTAGCTTAATTTGGACCGAGGTTATTTCGCATTTCGCTAGTTCTTTTGAACAGCTTGACTTGCTGATTTGTATGTCTGAATTTTCTTGTTGGCTTACCCCGAGAATTCTTGCAGTGTAATAATCAATGGCATCAGCGTTGGTGCAGTCGTGTGTCTTGGTACTCGAGGCCTCAATGAAGAAGGACGGTTGAATCGAGTCTTCACCGATTTGTCTGACATGCGCGCTAACTGTGCAGTCTTATTCTCTTTTGGGTAGCTGGTTCATGTCCACTGATGGACTAGGTATACCTGATTGGTTGGTAGGGCCATCTTGTCAAAGTATTCCCTTGCTTGAGAAAAAACATGCCATATTTTGCAACGCCGACAGTACGCACTAGCGTAGCCTCAGCCTAAATGCAGAACTAGCAAGATCCATTATTAATGCAAAGCTCTTACTTTTAAAATATGTTTTGAGCAGAAAGAACCCACCTGTTCTACTAAGCATTACACGGTGACAACGACAATAACATCAACATGCCGTTCAGCATCGAAGTCGCCAAAGATGAGGACTTGCACGAGCTGATGCAAGTCTTATGGACATGCTTCGAAAACCCGCCTCAAGGGATCCTGCGCGTCTTCTTCCCTATTCTCAACGCCGACCGAGAAGCCAGTCTTCGTGCGGCTAGTGATAGCCAACGAGACGAGTACAAAGAAGCGTACCCCGAGCTGATCTGGCTCAAGGTGGTAGACGACGAGACGGGCAAGATTATTGCAGGCGCAAAATGGTACTTTTATCAACGCAATCCATTTGCCTTAGGTCCCGGGAATACCGATGGTCACGATCCGCTGAGTGAAGAGGCCGTTTGGTATCCTGAAGGAGTTGGCAGGCAATTCGCTACGTCGGTGATGCATGCTTTCGAGAAGCCGAGGGTTCTGATGGGTCAAAGACCTCACTCATGTACGTTGTTTTTTAACACACTTTTATTATTATCATGATAATGGTTCTTACAACTCCGATTTACGTCTCCAGACCTCAACATTATATTCACACTCCCTGACTACCAGCGTCAAGGTATCGGACGAGCAATGCTTACATGGGGCCTTGCAAAAGCCGACAAACTCGGCCTCGAGTCTTGGCTTGATGCCTCCGTCTTTGGATTTCCACTCTACCAAAGCCTTGGCTTCTTGACATATGGATCCAACAAAATTAGCGTCGAGCTGCCCGAAGGTTACACTGACCAACAGCAGACTGAATGGGAACACTACAAAAAGATAATGTTGCCTGTTGAGCATGCTGTTATGTGGCGGCCGGCAGGAGGCAAATTTGTCATTGGTCAGACAGTCACGCCTTGGTTCCTTTAGGTCTATCACCGTTTCTCCCTCATCTTGTTTTTGCTGTGGGATCACGACGTTGGAAATTCATGTATCACGTACGCTAGGTGGCGGTGTCTATCACGAATTATGTTTTTGATTTTAGATTAATTGAGCCGGGGTACTGATCGGGACTGTTCCTATTGGTGAGTTGTAATGCGCCGATAATTAATTGACAGAATTAAGACATGGAATACAGAAACGAATTTCGTTGTCCGCTCTTCCTTTCCATGGTGAAAGATGTAACATTCGTATTGCAATGATGCAGGGGGAGTGGTCTGGAAGGATCACTAGGGCGATCAGCCATATTACTGGGGATTGTGGTGAGGGAGTAGAAAATCATTGGACTTGTGCGAGCTAGAAAGCAAGGACCCTTGGAAGGAAAGTGATACGTAAATATTGCTTATAACTCAAATTTCGTAGATCATAGGCGATATTCTAGTTTCAATAAGACTACAAGGGTATCGTAACTAATTAAATACCTGAAATAAAGTTATGTCTTGAGTGAGAGAAGAAAAAGAAAAAAAAGAAGGGGTATGGGACATTGGTCACACTCTATGCTTCTATGGTGTCTGTATAATTATTATCAGTTCCTAGCATTTCTTTTCTGTAAAAACATGTATACTGTCAGCATCAACAAAGATTCGGTCTGAACGACGATGAGTCGATTTACCGGCGATACTTGGCTACCTGCAATCAATGTCATTTGCTGGTTTCTTCTGGTTGTCGCAATACTAGGCATGCTAACGAGAATCGGAACAAAACTCTGGATATACAGTAAGCTCACGAAAGATGACTACGTGATCATTATCTCTACTGTTAGTATACTGTTTGCAAGGGCTTCAAAGGTCATCACTTTGTGTGAAAGAGGATTACGAAATACTAAATTTTCCACTTAAAACAAAGGTATTCGATATCGCCCAGGCGATCGCGACTTCGACCGCCACAGCGAATGGATATGGCGAACATCTCGGAACCTTGAATGATGACCAGATAACGGCTGTCATGAAGAGCCAGTACGCTGCTGACATGTTGAGCATTGCCAGTCTTGCAAGCTCAAAAATCTCTTACGTTATGTTCGTCCGGAGTATCACTGTGGTCGCGCTGGATCGCAAGATTGCATTGGTTTTTATCGTTCTTTTGTCGGTTTGGGGGTTTGTGTCTGTCATAACAGTTGCCTTTCAGTGCCAACCCTTGCCGACGTGGGATTACCTGGCAGGCAAATGCTATGATCGGGTGAGTTCTCGCTGAGTTTTCGTGTCAGATACCATAAAAAGGATGAAAAGCTACTAATGATGAAATAGCAATCATGGCAAAATTTCTTTAGCACATCTAACATTATCACCGAGATTCTCATAATATCGCAAACTTTGATAATAATCGCCCGGATTCAAACAAGACTGGAAAGGAAGCTGAAAATTGCTTTTGTGTTTGGTCTACGAGTATTGTAAGCACTCATTCCGTACCCGAAAAGTCTTTTCTCGACTGACGCATTGTTACTTCAGTGTTGTGGCCGCGGCGATTGCTCAGATGGTCGTCCTGAACAAGACCTTCCACGATCCCGATGTTACCTACGCAACTTGGTCGGTCTCGGTCACAAATCAACTCATCTTGTGTTCCAGCATCATGACCGCCTGCTCGGCACAATTGAAACCTTTCCTCGACAGTTTACGATCCAGCGGTATGCGACTTGATGCAATCACCGGAAGCTACCAGTATAAGTCCCAAAGGTATCGCGGCTACCATTCAAATCGCAACCGATTCGCAAACTACAGCTCTAATCATGCTTCTCAACAACGCTCGATTAATCTGCGCAGTCTCACTGGAATACATGCCCATCCAGGGAATGAGCTGGGAGTAAGCAACGAAGCTACCGTCTCTGCAACGAGGCCCTCACCAGACTGGGACGAAGTCAGTGCAACAAGCCAGTCCCAAATCATTCGAGAAGTTAGAACGTTCACAGTCACCGAAGAGCGCCGCCGCTCATCTGACGGCGATGAGATTCTGTAACTTCTCATAAGTTATTGCTTAGGTGCATGGACAAGAGAATTAATTGTCTATATGTAAGAATGGATGGTTCAAATATAGAATTACATAAATTGGTCTTTTATATATTCTCAGGATACCATAAAATGTGATATATCATTATCTGTTCCCAAGTTTGGTTGCACTTTCATCCAGTCCCTGCAGGAGCGAAGCCCTAACTATGCAAAAAATTAATCTCTGCGGCTAGTTGACAACATCTAGCGTTGGTCGAGCTACATCCTAAACCATTACCCACGGCTGTAGCAAGGGCAGTCTAGTGCCGTATGCGTTAATTCTAATATTTCTCCGAAATCTCGACTAAATGCTAAGGAAAAGGGAGGGTGGGAACGCCTAGAGATTACTACTGTTCTCGATAGTGCTATGCTACGTTACAGAGAGGCAGCGAAGAACGAACTGCATGATTGGTATTCACTCTAATGAAAGGTGTCGTGAATGTGGAAAAAAAGCGGGTGAAAGGATTACGCATTCTCGAAACGGGGAATTAATTTAACGTCCAGACATGCTTGTTCTTGTTAAAGTAAGTAGTTGTTCATTGTTCTTCTAATCTTGAGGGGCGGATAGACTGGTTATATACACCATGTATGC
>JAMAGM010000101.1:0-19750 GCA_023626175.1 Talaromyces sp. PX1902
TAATTAGATTTATATTATTTATTTATTTACTAGCTATAATCCTATTTTATAAATAATCTTTAATTAAATCTATATTATAAAATAGATATAGAATTAATAATAGTAGAGATTCTTAAGGGATATTTATTAATATTAATATTTTTTTTTAAAATATTTTTTATTATTTATATTTTAGTACTTTATCTTATAAGAAATATTAAAATTTATAGAATTAATATTCTTAGTCTTCTCTTATATAAATTATATAGTAGTTTAGTATATAATTTATTATTATATATCTTTATTATATCTATTAGAATTATACTTATTATTAATTTCTTCTTTTTTTATATTCTTTAGATATAGTTAATAATTCCTTAGATAATATAATTAATTAAGATTCTTTAATATCTTTTTAAATATATATTTAATAGTAGTCTATACTTTTTTATTAAATATAATATCTAGATTATAATTATTAATTTTAAGATCTTATTTAAGATATTAAGTAATACTACTAGTTAATATAATTTAGAATTCTAATAGTCTTACTTGTCTTTCTATTTGTATAATATAACTATAATTAAATATTAAAAATAACTTAGATTATAGCTAATTTATATATAAGTATTAAAAATCTAAAGAAAGATCTTTATAATTTTTAATATTTTAATAATAGTCTACTATAGATAATTTAGGATCCTATTATTTCTAGATACTTTATCTATAAGTAGTCTATTAGACATGGCAATGGGGCGGGTTGGGGCGGGTTTTGGGGGGGTAGGCTTCTAACCCACTGGGTTTAGGTTGATATTTTTGAAAACCCAACCCAAACCTAGAATTTTACTAACTTAATAACCATATAATATATATAATTTATTTATTTATTCATATTTAACGTCTATATGCAACCTTATAGGTTATGACAGACACGTGTTCGAGTAGGGCCCTAAGCCTAGGGCCTAGGGGCTCACCTCTAAGAGTTTCTAATGGTATGTAATTCTAGGCCTTAATCTCACCCCCATACAGCGTATCTGCTAGGGACTTTTGGGCGTGCTTATAGGCTACTATGACTATAAGAATCCCTTATAATTTCTAATATAGAGGTACCCTTAGCAAATAAGGGCTCTAGTAGCCATACTTAAATATTAGAATACCTATTCTTTTATCTAATCCCTTTATCCTCTTACTCTCTTAGAGCTTCCTATTCCTATTAATCCCCTAGTTCTACCTCTTTAATGACGCAAGCAGTATCTCTAAAGAGATTAATATTCCTAAAAAAATAGAATAGCACTAGTATAGCTTTAGACTCACTAAATAGATATATCTTTAGAATATTCTCTACTACTATAGATAAGAGAACTCTAGCATTAATAAACTCTTAATAGAAAGCTTTTTTAGGCTTAGAGTATCTACAGCACTTAAAAAGAATATAAAAAGCTATCTCTTCTAGTATATTATAGGCCCTACACTCTAGAGAGTTCTAAGTATTAATTTTATATAAATATAAGTCTATTAGAGCATATCTAGTCTTTAACTAGTAATAATAACTAGCTAGACACTTTAATACTTTCCTAGCAGCCCTATCTAACACCCATTCTCATAGCATTCTATAAGCCCTTCCTCACTAGTGAGTCCCCTGAACAATATTCTCATAGGCCCACTTTTACATTGCTTTACTCCTCGCTTCAGTGCAGGCACGCCTAACCTAGGCTAATAATAGACCTTCAAAGCCAGGCCCCACAGGCTTGACAGCGGCACGTTTAGCAGCCTGGTCTGCGAGCTTATTTCCTTCTACTCCACTATACCTAGGCACCTACTATATTTTATGACTGGACGACTACTAGAGGCTAGACATAACACTGCCTTATGAGCCCTGAGAGCTAGGGCCTATCCGGGTCCTGGTTTTATTATTTATAGACAGTTGATAGCATTTTAAGCATCAAGAAGGACGTAAATAGGCCCTAGGAGATACCTATCTAATATCTATTCTAGCATCAAAGCGACAGCTATCAATTCCGTATTAAAAACCTCATATTTAGTGCTTATAAGCACTTCAAGGCTCTCCTACAGGGCCTTAGGCATTGGCTAGAGTGCCATACCAGCACTAGTATGCCCATTTTCTTGCTTAGAGCTATCCAACCAGAGAGTCATTTCTAGACACTATTGGTTTACTTCTTATAGTGCTATCTCTATACCAGCGATCTAGATAGATCTAAAAAAAGCCTCTTGTACTTACTCTATAATATATTCAATCCCCCTTAATAGGTCCTTAGTTAGATATTAAGCTAGATGCTTTGCTAGTCTTTAATCTATCTATTTAGGTACTTAAATCCTATTTTAAGCTTATTCTTAATTATCTAAGGGCTATTCTCTAGGCTAGATATAAGCATCCCTATGCTAGAGTATAACTAGAAATAACTACACTATTAGATAGGTATTAAATAATAATAGAAGTCTTATTATATATTTTGCTTTCCTTATATCTAATAGCACACTTACTGGCTCTAAAATTATCTTCTAAATTAAGGCCCCTATTAGTGTCTTTGAAAGTATACCTATAATAGATCTTGCTTAGTAGTTAATAAGATATTATAGGCCTTAGGCCTATATTCTTTAACCCTACTACTAAAGCTTGAAGTCTTAGAGAATTTAAATTTATATAGTAGCTTACTAGAGTCTCTAGATAAGCTCTAGGATAAGGCTATTAGTCCTATAGAGTATATAGAATCATGTCTTAATGCCTATAGCCTTCTAGAGGTATATTATATAGTAATACTAGAGAGTAAGCTTCCTATCTAATATTATATCTAACTAGTATACTATATTAGATATTATCTTAATAGTAACCCCTCTAATAGTGATTTTAGTGCCTCTAATCTCCTCTCTAAATTAATTCTTATATATTCTTATAAAGAAGACCAGCTTTATCTTATCTAGATTAAATTAGACTTTATTTTCTATTCTTTATTCTACTACTATCTTAGTAGTATATTATAAGACCTTATAGGCCTCTTATATTAATCTAGCTACTATAATAAGCCTTTAATTATTTATAAAGAATAGTCCTTTAATGCCTAGAACCACAGTTTCAATAGTAGTTATTAATAACTATATATATAACACAAAGAAAATAGATAACACTAGTAAGCCCTAGGATAAGCTAGAGTTGATAGAAGCCTCTAGGCCTAGATAATTATTAATAATAAGAAATGCCCATTAATTTATTAAAAAGAAGGCTATCTAGTATATTAAATCTCTATCTAGCTAGACCTCCTAGAGATCCTCTATAAGCTTACTCCCTACTATATAATTAAAAGCCCTTTTAATATCTATAAATAGACATACTTTAATCTTATAGTTCCTCTAAGTATGCTTAATCTTATCTATAAAATATGCTATAGCATCCATTATAGAGCACTATTAATATCTATTAAATTAGCTTTTATAGAATAACCCTCTAGATTCTATAAATTTAGTAATAAATTCTATTATTAATTTCTCTACTATCTTATCTAGGTATTTAAGTAGGCTTATTATCTAGTAGTACTTTACTATTATATAGTAGTTCTTATTAGACTTCTATAGGAATATCTCTTTAATAGTTTTCTAGATTCTAGGATAGACCTCTAGCTTAATACACTACCTAATTAGTATTATTATTTAAGCCTAATCTAATTATTAGAGCAGCTAAATAATATAAAAATTAAATAAATTAATACTTAAAGTCTTTTTAATCCTTTAGCTAAAAATTATATTTTATATAGTTAATTCTATTATTAAATTATAAGTATTTCTAGACTCTAAAAAATTAATCTTAGTATTATTTTCTAAAGCTTATAGAAAGATCTACTCTTTAAAAAGAGCCTTTTTTTTATTAAATATTATTATTATTATCTCCTCTATATTTAGATATAGAAGGACTAGTATAATACTATTAATAATAAATTTAGTATAATATAATACTATCTAATATTACTTTTCTTTTATCTTAGAGCCTTTATCTACTTTCTATAAAAAGGTCTTCTAATACTCTCTTTTTACTTATTATATAGTAGTATAATAGATTTTTTAGACTTTTTAATAGTCTTTTTTACTAAGCTCTCTAGCATGATATATTTTATAAATTTTTTTATAAATTCTTTAAGTCTTAATTATCTAAAGGCCCTACTAGTATTTTAATTAGATATAGAGTCTAATTTTCTAGATATATACTCTAAGTATTCTAATAAGAGAGTTCTTTATTAATATAGTCTCTTTTTCTATCTCCCTTAAAGAGTAGTTATCTATTAGGCTTAAATAAAGATTTATAAGCCTTTTCTAAATATACTCTATTACTTCTATCCTCTCTATATCCTCTATTAGAGTGCTAATATCCTACTTAATGACTATTACTTCTTAGAGATTAGATTCTTCTTCTTAGAGCTCCTATAAGACTTAGATAACTAGATAATCTAATATAGTTAGATCTAATTACTTTATTTTTTAATTATCTAGTAGCCCTAGCGCCTTATTATTAATTATAAAATTAATAATTAAGATACTAGACTCCTTCTTACCCCTAGTTACCTTCTAAAAGACCTAGATCTTATAGGGTTTAATAAATATATCTAGTTTATTATTAATAAATAGACTATATCTATTAATAAGTCTCTCTAGAGTCTCTATATTTTTTCTTATTAAATTTAGAATATTCTATACAGGGCTATAGATATTAAAATCTCTAAGAATTAGACACCTATCCTATAGAATAAGATCCTAATTTATATCTATAAAGACTTTCTAGTTATACTAACTTCTACTAGTATACATATAAGAGACTTCTAACTAGCTATTATAATAGTTTATTATCCTAATATGCCTGCCTTACTCTATAATATCCACCACTATAAAGTAGAGGTAGTTTATTAGGTCTATTTAGATCTTAATAACTATATCAATTATTATATCCTATCTAACTATAGTTACTATATAGGCATATTCTCTAGAGCCCTCTAGCCAGTAAAATAAAAAGCCTAAATAACTTATATTATACTTATCTACTAGAGGCTTTTAAAAGTATACTATCTCTATATTAGCTTCTAATACTGCCTCTAATACTATATAGATTATAGCGCTGATATGAATATAATTAGATTAAAATACTAATATAATCCCTAACTTAGAGGTAAGTCTAGAACTACTATAGACATTACTTCTATATCTATTAGTTTAATATTATTTAGTTCTAGGTCTAGGGCGTCTACTAGTGCTAGGCTTAGAAAGCTCTCCTTTAAAGGCTCTAATTAGGACTTTAGAGATAGTAGCACTACTATATCTATCTATTAACTCATTAGGAGTTAATATTATAGATAATAATCTTATATATACTAGAGAGTATATTTACATACCTGCTTTATTAAAAAACATCTTAGAGATATAGTCTTATAAGCTTTATTATAGTTAATATACTTAATTAGGTAGTATTAATATGCTTTACTAGGCCTACTTCTATACTCTATTATATTATAGATATAGTTTAGTATTTTATAGTCCTTAGTATAGATTAAATATTTAGAGGGCTAGCCTTTATATTTAAAATAGTTAGAGTATTCTATTCTATAGTATTAAATATATATACTCTTAGAGTTAACCTCCTTATAAGCCTCTATTATATAATACTAAATATTAAATTAGAGACTAAATTTAATTATTTTATAGATATTATCTCTAGAGCCTATAGTAACTACTATAATAACGCTTTATTACTTCTTAGTTTTTAGTTTTCTAGGGCTTACTAACCAGATAGAATCCCACTTAAGCTTAAATATTTCCTAGAGCTTTATCTCTTTCTAGACTAGACTTAGACTATTCTTATTATTTATATAGTAATATATAGAGACTCTATAGACCTTAATACACTACTATTACTTACTAATCTCTATAGAGATAACTACTAGATTATATCTCTATATGGCAGTAATAAGTATATTATTATAGATAGGCACGAGCATATTACTAGATATATTCTCTTAGAGAAGCACTATAAAATGCTCTAAAGTAATATATCTAGTGTTAACTACTCTTATAGGAACGATGCAATATTTCTAAAAATACGAGTTTCGGCACTTTTTGAAAAACAGTCGTTTTTACACGTTCTAGAGGGCCTTATAGGCTTCTCAGCACCTAAAAACCCTCATGTGGACGTCACCAGGACCCCCAGAGGCCCCTGGAGGCCCCATATTGACAAAGGGTGGATTAGGGGTTGTTAGTGGCCACCAACCTCTAACGCCAGGAAATTAGGCCCTAGAGGCCTCGCAGGCGTCAATCTAGCTATTTCTAGGCTGGTTATGCTCAGTCAAATCGATCTAGGGGTCTCTAGGCATTGCCTAGGCGTCGCTATAAGCCTAGAGACCCTAATAGGCCTTCGAAATAGGCCCTATAGACTAGCTGCTCTTAGGGCTTAGAGACACTATTAAGGCATTATTTGGGAGTGGAAATAGGGTCACTAAGGCCCCTAGCAACAAATACAATCTTTAGAAGAGACCCCACGTCGGCTTTAGTGTAGAAAATGACACTCTAGGCATCTCAGGCCTGGTTATAGAATATTATAAGAACCTTATAGAGTCTATCCTATAAGAGCGTGTAGGGCTTAAGACTACTATTAAAGATCAGGCAGCCCTTATAGAGTCCCTTCAATTTAGAGTGGACTGCCTAGAACGTGTGATGCAGGCCCTAGAGATCTCAAAAATCGTCTCTTTTAATATATTTATATTTATAGAGATTAGGACAAGCGATTTAGTGCTAAGGCCTGTTCCTAAATCTAGGCTAGTACTAGCCTAAAATAGGCAAGTATCTGTAGCTAGTAGCCTAGCATCTAGTTTGAATAGACCCTAAGATCTACTCTAGCATCAAAATTACGAGAATTAATAGACATCGATCTCACTGGTGCTAGTGAGCTCCTAGGTGAGGCCTGGAGCGCTAAAACTGGCCACTAAATCCACCTAGGCACCCCCGGAGCCAGCACTTAGAAAGTAAGATCTAAGGGCAACGTACGCCCAACGAGCAAGCACTAGGGAATGGACTATTATGTGATATAGTAAGCAACAAGCAACGCCTACAGCAACTAATAAGTCTAGGCTAGTCCTAATGAAGTCTACTAGCACCTGAAGTAAAGAGGAACGATGCCTAATCTTCTGATATGAGGAGCCTCTAGATATACTTTATAAAGATATCTAGAATATTATCTTAGGACTTAACTAGGCGTTAAGTAATGTAGGCATGTCTAACTTTATAAGAGTGGTTAATACTAGATATACTACTTTAGGGCACCTCATAGTGCTCTTCTAAGAGGGTATATCTAGCAACGTGCTCATGCCTACCTATAACGATATACTTATCACTAGACTTCCGCATAACCCAACTTGGGTCGACACCTTCGACCCAAAACCCAACCCAGCCTGGGTCCGGGTTGAGCTTCTCTAACCCAGACCCAACCCAGACCCAATACTGGGGCCCCAACAAAACCCATTAAAACCCAATGTGACCCAACTTTTGCATAATTTCGATCATAAACTTGCGTAGTCATCAAAATACTATACTGTTTTTTACACTTGTTCTGGGTGATACCGACTATCACTACATATTCACGGCGTGAATCTCCTTAAAATGTATAATATAACTTGAGATTCTTTCCGTCCAGACTTAGTTTACAATCAATTACTAATGAAAATGTTAAGAGAAAGCAGGCGAGGGGAGCTGGAGTCAGAAGCTTGATATCCTGGCTAGTTTACATAGAAATATATATATATATATCTCGCATTGTAGAGATACATGACGGCAATACTTAGTGAATTTTTCTAGGCTGAAAGTATTGTTCTAAAAGTATCAGTCTATCCTAGTCCTAGATCGGCTTAAAGAATGAGGGAAAAGCGTTATAAGCTGACCTCATGAAGGGTATTTGAGTGAATCCCTTACAATTGCTTTATTAATTGCTTCATTAGGCTCTCACCGCCCGGCAGTATAAGTGATTACTTTAATGATTGTCTTATTAAAGATTAGTTACCCCTATGAGCTCTTTCCTGCAACATACCTTAAAATTTTTGAGGATCTGGAAGTGATGTTGGGGTGGGAATTGGGGGTTTTCTAGGTTATTTGGGTTTTGACTGGGTTTTGACTGGGTTATTACTGGGTTCTTTGGGTTTTAATTGGGTTTTTCTTGGGTTTATTGGGTTTATTGGGTTTTTATTGGGTTATTACTGGGTTTTCTGGACTAGATCTATAGATAAGTGGATCTTATAAACAAACCAAACCTGATCAATCTATATATTATCTTCTATTTGCTTTTTTTACTCTTTACTTTAATGGTCGAACTGTCAATTTACTTTAATATTCTTAAATATTCTTACTTTATAGGTATTTATTCTCTTCCTTATCTTCTTTCTTATCTACTAGATTGATTAATTATGTCGCAAAGTCAGCACTCTGACTTCACATCCTCCTTTTATGATGGTGAGATAGATAATTTTAGCTATCTAACATCATCAAACCATCTTGCCACTCCGTCTACTAGTCAATACACACTTGATATCTCAGACCAAGACTTTCTATGACCAAATATTCCTCAAGCAATCCCTTCTTGCTTCACACGCGTTGGACCGGACCGAAGAAAGGTCTTTCTTCTCTATGATAGAATGGCGCATAACGAATGGGTGGACTGGTGGCTTCAGACTGATTTTGGGAGAAAGAGTAAGATTAACTGGGATTCGACGAGACATGCAGAGATTTGGGGCCACTATCACCAGGTTGCCCATAGTGTAGATGGTGCGCCAAAAGTTATGTGTCAACGTTGTGGAGCTATTCTTGAGCATCCCTATATGGTTAACTCAAAGATAAAGGGCAAGATACAATACCATGGCACATTAACAATGCAGAAGCATCTAAAAACAGCTGGGTGTCTAAAGAGTGAGCGAGGGAAGAAAGTCGAGATAACTGGGTTTCTTAAGAATAGTGTATGTCTTTATATCTTTATAGTCTTTTTATTAAAGCTTACTTCTAGCTATATCTATTTTGCTAATTTAATTGATCTTAGGGAGAATCTTCTACTATTATATCTTTCTCACAAAAAGCTTGGGAAGAAGATATCTTACAGTTTCTTACACTTAATCGACTCCTATTTCATCTTGTTGAGCATTTAATATTTCGACAACTTATTTCTCGGGCTCGCTCTGCTCTATTATTGCTAACAATTCCCTCTGCTGATACAATCCGCCGCCGATTAAAGAGCTTTGTTCAAGACCGGCAAGAGACTATTCTTCAAACACTATCTCCCGGCTCAAAGATCTCAATCGCATTGGATTGCTGGACGTCTCCATTCTCACAGGCGTTTATGGCAATTACTGGCTACTTTATTGATGCTGATTGGGTCTATCGCGAGGTGCTACTTGGGTTTAAGCCTCTTCATGGGCCATATACTGGTGTGAATCTCAGTAACGTTGTTCTTCAAACTCTTACAGAGCATAATCTTGAATCGCGAGTCTTTGGATTAACGACAGATAATGCGTTTAATAATAAGACTATGTTAGATTCTCTTCAACAAGCTCTACCAGATGACGTTATTATTACCTAGATTCTATGCCTTGCTTATGTTATTCAGCTCAGCCTTAACCAGCTTCTTGATCGCATTAAGGCAGTCCTATTAAATGACTCTGCCGTGACAAAGTGGACAGAAAAGCAATCTGGACTAGCAAAAGCGAATACATAGCACTAAGGGCGAGAGATATCTTATACTTTAAACAAGGTCCGGTATCTCGCAATCTATGTGAACGCCAGTCCTCAGCGCCGGGAGACATTCTGTAATCTCCAGACATCAAGCGTGAAACTAGTGCCTATCCAAGATGTGAGAACTCGATGGAATTCAACTTTTCTTATGCTTCGTCGGGCAAAGCGTCTGCGCAGTATCTTTGCGCCGTTTTGTGCAGAGTATGACTGCGAAGAGATGTTACTTTAAGATGAGGAGTGGCGTCAAGTTGACTATCTTCTTTGTATTACTGAGCCATTCTTTAACTATATAACTTAGTTATCAAAGACCCGAGACGTCACCGCTTATTATGTGTTTAAAATTTATAATAAACTCTTCGAGCATCTTGAGCAGTCAATGAAGCAGTTACAACGAAAGCGCGCTCTATGGAAGCAACAAATACTTCATGCACTAGAGGCCGGTCGGACAAAGCTTGATGAGTACTACTCTCAAATTGATTATATTCCAGGGCATATCTATGCAGTTAGTACGATGCTAGCACTGGTGAATAAATTTAAATTCTTTCTTACAAAGGATTGGGATCAGAAATGGCGAGATATCTATTGTAAGTCCTTTCAACAGGCTCTTATTCCATATCAAGAGCAACTTTCAACAATCTACCAGTCTTCTGACGGGCCTCGCTCAATCGCTCGGCTAAGCTCAAAGCTTGATGAGATGTTAGATGAGAGTCAGGCACAGCCAAATATAATAACTGATGAAATGACTCAATACCTTGATAGTGGTTAGTTTATAAGAAGCTTTTATAGAAATATACTGATTGGTCAATAGACACTATTCATATTGCGCCTCTTGTATTCTGGAAAGAGTATTAAACTTGCTTTCCAGCAATTGCTGCCCTTGCGCGAGATATACTCTCTTTCCCTGTAATAGGCGCAGGAGTGGAACGGCTCTTTAATATTGCACGGGATATCTGTCATTATTGTCGAGGAAGAATGAAGTCGCAGACAATTGAAGAATTAATGATGTTTCTTTGTACTTCACGGTTTGATATAGAAGAGCAGGAGGTAAAGCTTCTAGAGAAATTCTTCTTCTATGAGGAAATAGAATCTGCAAAGGAGGAGAAGGATGAAAAGCTAGATGAGATTGAGATAGATCTAATTAGTGATACTGAGGAGCAGGATGCTATACTAAATAATGAAATAGGGCTAGACGAGGTAGGCGAGGCAGATGAAGAAGGTGAAGCTTAGATACCACTGCCTAGGAATGACACCCAGGTACGGATCTCAGGACGGAAGCGCAAGAGTTGAGATGATGGTATGTTTGAATATCATTAGCTAGTATCAGAATGTCAATACTAAACCTCACTTCCCCGGATTTGGTTGTAAAGAAAATACCGAATATTATAAACAAAATATGCATAATTTATGTAGTCTTGGGCCTTGGCATATATGTTACATTTGTGACCCAAGTTGGGGACCCAGATCCAGACTGGGTCGCGCAAGTATAACCTGGACCCAAAGCTGGGTCAGAGTATTCGACCCAAAACCCAACCCAGGCCGGGTTGGGTCCGGGTTGGGTCCGGGTTATATTGGGTCATGCGGAAGCCTACTTATCACCGCTTTATGGAGATATAATCCAGCAGTCATCTCTATAGAGATTAATAAGTAATGGCAGCATATTAAAGTCTATGAAGTCTCTATGCACTACTATATAAATAATAAGAATAGCCTAAGCCTAGCCTGGGAAGAGATAGAGCTCTAGGGGATATTTAAACTTAAGTAGGACTCTATCTAGTTAGTAAGCCCCAGAAAACTAAAGACTAGGAAGTAATAAAGCACTACTATAGTAGTTACTATAGACTCTAGAAATGACATCTATAAGATGATTAAATTTAGTCTCTAATTTAGCACTTAGCGCTATATAATAGAGACTTATAAGAAGATCTACTCTAAGAGTATATATATTTAGTGCTATAGAATAAGATACTCTAATTATCTTAGATATAAAGGCCGGCTCCCTAAGTACTTAATCTATATTAGGGACTATAAGATGCTAAGCTATATCTATAACATAGTAGAATATAAGGGTAGGCTTAATAAAGTATGCCAATACTATCTAATTAAGTGTGCTAACTATAATAAGGCTTATAAGGCTATATCTCTAAGATACCCTTTAATAAAGTAAGCATATAAATATACTCTCTAATATATATAGAATTATTATCTACAATACTGACTTCTAGTAAATTAATAAGTAGATGTAATAGTGCTACTACCCCTAAAGCCCTAATTAGAGCCTCTAAAGAAGAGCTCTCTAGATTTAGTACTAGTAAACGCTCTAAGCCTAGAGCTAAATAATATTAAGCTAATAGATATAGAAGTAATACCTATAATAGTTCTAGACTCACCTCTAAATTAGAGATTATATTAGTATTTTAATATAATTATACCCGTACTAGTACTATAGTCTATATAATATTAGAGATAGCATTAGAAGCTAGTATAAAGATAATATACCTCTAGAAGCTCTTAGTAGATAAGTATAATATAAGCTATCTAGGCTTCTTATTTTACTAGTTAGAGGGCCTTAGAGAGTATGTCTATATAGTGACTATAGTTAAATAGAATATAGTAATTAATATAGTTATTAAGGTCTAAATAGACCTAGTAAACTACTCCTATTTTATAGTAGTAGATATTATAGAGTAAGGCAGACGCACTAGGATGATAAACTATTATAATAACTAGTTAGAGGCCTCTCACATATACACTAGTAGAAGCTAGTATAACTAGAAAGCCCTTATAGATATAAATTAAGACTCTATCCTATAAGGTAGGTATCTAATTCTTAGGGATTTTAACGCCTATAGCCCTATATAGAATACTCTAAATTTAATAAAGAAAGATATAAAGATCTTAGAAAGGCTTATTAATAGATATAGCCTATTTATTAATAATAAACTAGATATACCTATTAGATCTTATAAGACCTAGATCTCTTAGAGAGTAATTAGAGATAAGAAGAAGCCTAGTATCTTAATTATTGATCTTATAATTAGTAATAAGACGCTAGGGCCATTAGATAATTAGGAAATAAAGCAACCAGGCCTAACTATATTAGATTATCTAGTTATCTAGGCCTTATAGAAGCCCTAAGAAGAAGAATCTAACCCCTAAGAAGCAATAGTCACTAGGTAGAATATTAGTACTCTAATAGGAGATATAGAGAGAATAAAAATAGTAGAGTATATCTAAATAAGGCTTATAAGCCTCTATCTAAGTCTAATAGATAACTACTCTTTAAGAGAGATAGAAAAAGAGGCTATATTAGTAAAGAACTCCCTTATTAAGATGCTTAGAGTATATGCCTGAGAAATTAGACTCTATATCTAATTAAAGCACTAATAGAGCCCTTAGATAATTAAAACTTAGGAGATCTATAAAAAGACTTATAAAATATATTATACTAAAGAGCTTAGCAAGAAGGATTACTAAGAAGTCTAAAAAATCTACTATATTACTATATAATAAATAAAAAAAGAGTATTAGAAGGCCTTCTTATAGAGAGCAAATAAGAGCTTTAAAATAGAAGAAAAATAGTATTAAGTAGTATTATATTATATTAAATCTATTATTAATAATATTATATTAGCCCTTCTATACTTAGATATAGAGGAGATAATAGTGATAATATTTAATAAGAAGAAGATTCTTTTTAAAAAGCAGGCCTTCTTATAAGCTTTAAAGAGTAATACTAAAATTAATCTTCTAGGGCCTAGAAATATCTATAATTTAATAATAGAATTAATTATATAAAATATAATTTTTAGCTAGAGGATTAAAAAGGCTCTAGATATTGATTTACTTAACTTCTACACTATCTAGCTACTCTAGTAACTAGATTAGGCCTGAGTGATAGTACTAATTAGATAGTGTATTAGGCTAGAGGTCTATCCTAGAACCTAGAAAACTACTAAAAGGGTACTCCTACGGAAACCTAATAAGAACTACTATATAATAGTGAAGCACTATTAAGTAATAAGCCTACTTAAGTATCTAGGTAAGATAATAAAGAAGCTAGTGGTAGAATTTATTACTAAATTTATAGAGTCTAGAGGATTATTTTATAAAGACTAATTTGATAGGCACTAACAGCGCTTTATAATAGATACTATAGCGTGTCTTATAGATAAGATTGAGTATGTTTAGGGGAACTACAAGATTAGAGCATGCCTATTTATAGATATTAAGAGGGCCTTTAACTATATAGTAGGGAGCAAGCTTATAAAGGATCTCTAGAAGGCCTAGCTAGATAGGGATTTAATACGCTGAATGGCCTTCTTTTTAACAAATTAACGGGCATTCCTTGTTATTGATGGTTATCCAAGCCTAGAGACCTCTATCAATTCTAGCTTACCCCAGAGCTTATTGGTGTTATCTATCCTCTTTATGTTATATATATAGTTACTAGCAACCACCATTGAAACCGTGGTCCTGGGCGTTAAGGGACTATCCTTTGTGGATGACTAGGGACTTATTACAGCAGCTAGATTAATATAAAAGACCTATAAGGCCCTACAACATGCTGCTAAGATAGTAGTAGAATAAGAGATAGAAAATAGAGTCTAATTCGATCTAGATAAGATAGAGCTGGCCTTCTTTATAAGGATGCATGAGAATCGATTTAGAGAGGAGATTAGGGGCGCTAAGGTCACTGTTAGGAGGGTTGCCACTAAAATAATGTCTAATATAGTACGCTAGTTAGATATAATTTTAGATAGGAAGCTCACCCTCTGGTGCTATTACATGATATGCCTCTAGAAGGCTATAGGCACCGAGACACGACTCTGTATGCTCTGTAGGGCCAATGGCCTTACCCTAGAGCTCGTCCAGAGACTCTAGTGAGCCACTATATAAGCCTAAACTCTCTGGGGCTCCGAGCTCTGGTGGCAGGGCTAAAGAATGTGGGCCCAAGGCCTATAATATCTTATCAACCGCTAAGCAAGATTTATTATAGGCATGCTTCTAAAGGCACTAATAGAAGCTCTGATTCGGGAGGCAGCTCTAGAGCCAGCGAGTGTGCTATTAGATGCGAGGAAAGCAAGATACGTGGTAAGGCTTCTATTATTATCTAATACCCACCTAACAGTGTAGTTGCTCCTAGTTACGCTCCGGTATGGGGATGTCTATGCCCAGCCTAGAGAGCAGCCTTTAGATAACTGAGAATGGGCTTAAAATAGGACTTAAGTGTCTAAATGGATAGGCTAAAGACTAGCAAAGTATCTAGTTTAACGCCTAATCAAGGACCCGTTAGGGGGGATTGAATATATCATAAAGTGGGTATAAGGGGCCTTTTCTGGGTCTATCTAGGTTGTTGGTATAGAAATAGCACTGCGAGAAGCAAATTAATAGCGCCTGGGAATGACCCTTTGGTTGGACAGCTCTAGATAAGAAAACGGGCGTACTAGTGCTAGTATAGCGCTCTAGTTAATGCCTAGGGTCTTATGGGAGAGCCTTGAAATGTCTATAGGCACCAGATATAAGGTCTTTAATACGGAATTAGTGGCTGTCGCTTCGGCGCTAGAATGGGTACTAGATAGGTATCTTCTAGGGCCTATTTATGTCCTTCTTAATGCTTAAAATGCTATTAACTACCTACAAATAATAAAACTAGGACCTGGACAGGCCCTAGCTCTTAGGGCTCATAAGGTGGCATTATGTCTAGCCTCTAATAGTCATCCAGTCACAATACAGTGGGTGTCTGGGTATAGTAAAATAGAAGAAAATGAGCTCATAGACTAGGCTGTTAAATATGCTACTATTAAGCCCATAGGATCTAGCTTTGAAGGCCTATTATTAGCTTAGGTTAGGCGTGCCTGCACTAAAATAAGGAGTAAAGTAATACAAGAATAGGCCTATGAGAATGTTATTCAGGGGACTCACTGGCAAGGAAGGGCCTATAGAATGCTACAAGAATAGGTGTTAGATAAGACTACTAAGAAAGCACCAAAGCGCCTAGCTAGCTATTACTACTAGTTAAAGACTGAATATACCCTAATAGGCTCATATCTGCACAAAATTGGTGCCCGGGACTCCTCAGAGTGTAGGGCCTGCGGTGCACTAGAAAAGACGGCTTCCTACGTCCTTTTTGAGTGCCGTAGACGCTTTAAGCCTAGAAAGGCCCTCTATCGAGAGCTTATTAATACCGGAGTCCTCTTACCTATAGTGACGGAGGATGCCCTAGAGGCACATCTATTTAGTGAGCCTAAGGCCACACCGGCGCTGCTCCGTTTTCTTGGGGGCGTCGACCTCTTTAGGGATACCGCTCGCGCCACTAAAGAGGCAGAACTAGGGGATTAATGGGGGTGGGAAGCCCTAAGGGAGTGGGAGGATGAGGGGGTTAGATAGGGGGATGGGCACTCTAGTGCTTAAGCGCGGCTACCAGGGCCTTTGCTCGCTAGGGGTGCCCCTATATTAGAAACTATAAGGGATTCTTATAGGCATAGTGGCCTATAAGCACGCCCAAAAGTCCCTGGCGGATACGCCATATAGGGGCGAGATTAAGGCCTAGAATTACATACCGTTGGAAACTCTTAGGGGTGAGCCCCTAGGCCCTAGGCCTAGGGCCCTACTCGAACACGTGTCTGTTATAACCCATAAGGTTGCATATAGACGTTAAATATGAATAAATAAATAATAACTACTCTTATAAAGTTAAGCATACCTATATTGCTTAACACCTAATTAAACCCTAAAATAATATTCTAGATATCCCTATAAAATATATCTAGAGACTTCTTATATTAGAAAATTAAGTGTTATTCCTCTTTACTCTAGATACTAGTAGGCTTTATTAGGACTAGTCTAGACTTATTAATTGCTATAGACATTACTTATTACTTACTATATCATATAATAGTCTATTCTCTAGTATTTACTTATTAGATATATATTGCTCTTAGGTCTTGCTTTCTAGATGCTAGCTTTAGAGATATCTAGATAGGTTTAATAGCTAGTTTTAGCACTCTAGATCTTACCTAAGAGCTTACTGGTGCTAGTAAGGTTGATATTTATTAATTCTTATAATTTTAATACTAGAGTAGATCTTAGGATCTATTTAAACTAGATACTAGACTACTAGCTATAGATGTTTACCTATTTTAGACTGGTGCTAGCCTAGATTTAGGAACAGATCTTAATGCTAAATCGCTTATCCTAATCTTTATAGATATAGATGCGCTAAGGGGAATAATTTTTAAGGCCTCTAGGGCCTGCATTACATGTTCTAGGCAGTCTACTCTAAGTTAGAGGGACTCTATAAGGGCTACCTAGTCTTTAATAGTAGTCTTGAGCCCTATACACTTTTATAGAATAAACTCTATAAGATCCTTATAGTATTCTATAACTAGACTTAAGATGCTTGGAGTGTTATTTTTCACGCTAGAGCTAATATAAGATCTCTTCTAGAGATTATATTTATTATTAGAGGCCTTAATGACCTTATTTCTACTTCTAAATAGTGCCTTAATAGTATCTCTAAGTCTTAAAAGCAGCTAGTTTGCAGGGTCTATTTTAAAGGCTTGTTAGGGTCTCTAGACTTATAATAACACCTAGATGACGCCTAAAGACCCCTAGATCAATTTAACTGAGCATAACCAGCTTAAAGATAGCTAGATTAACGCCTGCGAGGCCTCTGGGGCCTAATTTCCTAGTATTGGGGATTAATAGCCACTAACAACCCTCAATCCACTCTTTGTCAATATAGAGCCTCCAGAGGCCTCTGGGGGTCCTAATAACATCCATATGAGGGTTTTTAGGTGCTAAGAAGCCTATAAGGCCCTCTAGAACATATAAAAACGACTGTTTTTCAAAAAGTGCCGAAACTCGTGTTCCGGCCTAGTTTATTCTATAATATATATAATTAAAAATATAAAATAATTAAATAATAGAATATATATATATTATAAATTTTATTAGAAAGATATATATTATAAAATTCAGCTAGAAAATTAATTTTATTTAAAAATATAACCCACCCTAATCTGCCCTAACCCGCTTAGTAATTAAGATTTTAGAACCCGCCCCAACCCAATAGGTGCGGGTTTGGGTTGGGTTTTGGGTTCCGGGTTAGGTTTTGCCATGTCTATAGTCTATAGATTATCTATTCTAGTTTATATATAGTAATTAGAAGTATTTTAATTAATTCTAAATAGTTATAATCTTTTATATTTAATAGATTTATAGTAGGTAAATTAGGGAAAAAAATTTATTAAAAAAACTTTATCTTATTCTAGATAGATTTTATAATTTTATTATTAGTATAGAGAGTTAATATAATTTCTTAATTATACACTCTTACTTATTTTTAAGCCTAGTTTATAAGATACTAAAAATTATAAAAATCTTTCTTTATTACTTACTAGACCTATTAATAATAGCTTTAATATAATATTTTATTAATAAGCTGCTTCTTTTAATTTCTTATAATATAATATTATATCTAGATTTTTAATTAATATATCTATATAAATTCTTAATAGAGTTATCTTATAAGCTTAATTATATTCTAATATTCTTCTATAAAATTAGGATTAATATATTAGCTTAGTTAAGTTTATAATATAGAGATATCTACTACTTATTAAATTACTATTATAAGTATAATAATCTATAATTTAATTCTTTACTTAGTTATTCTTAATAGATTAGAGATATTAATTAGGTTAAATTACTTTAAGAATAATTTTATATCTATTTTTTTCTAGTTTTATCTCTTTTCTAGTATTTATTATAATATTATAATATTAAAAACTATTCAAATTAGCTAGTAATTTAAGTTATAATTAATATTATCTTCTTATTTATATTAAATTAGATATTTTAATAGGTTATTAGAGATAAATATAAAATTAATTATTATTTATTAATTTTATTTTTAGATTATTATTTCTAATTCTATTATTATTTTTATATTATATAAGTCTATAATTTTTAAAAAGTTCTCTATTTTTAGCTTTTCTTATATTTTTTCTTTTTTTTAATTTAGATAATATAGATTAAAATCTTTTAATATAATATATTCTCTATTCCTATTATTTATTTTAATTTTTTTTTATTTTTTTTTATATTCTTATAATTATTCTTCTTTATAATTTATTATATATATTATAAATATAAATTATACTCTATTCAGTTTCTATTTATATAATTTAATAATTTTATAATATAATTATATATATCTAGCTTATTAGATTAATTCTTTTTAATATAAATATATATATTCTTACGAGCTACTTATTACTATGTTCTATTTTTTTAAAATAAAGTAGTTAATATATTACTTTTACTAGTTAGTGTATGGTATTTATAAATTTATGATATATATATATATATATTTTATTATTTAATTATTTTATATTTTTAATTAAATATATTAAATAGTTATTGAGTTAGTAAAATTCTGGGTTCGGATTAGGTTTTCAAAAATATCAACCCGAACCCGGCGGGTTAGAAGCCTACCCCCCCAAAACCCGCCCCAACCCACCCCATTGCCATGTCTATTTACTACTTCATTCTCATTAATAAATAATTTAGACTTAAAAAATTATCCTTAAAACTATTTCTTAGATTAGAATAATATTACTTTAATTAGACTTTATATAGAGAATTATTTAATTATTAGAATAACTACTTTAGGCTTCTATATTAATTTAAAAATTAATATATAAATTAATTTAAATAATAATTCTATTATTTTTTTTTATTTTTTATTATAGTCTTTCTAATAGCTTTTTTCTAGATTTATATAGTTTTTTTTATAATTTATACTATTTTAATAAATATTAATTTAGAGATTATTTATTTAATTATTCTTATTTATAGAAACTATAGAATATAGTATCTAATATCTATATTAATTATCTAATATATATATATACTCTTATATTATTAATTCTTATAGTTTATACTAGTAGCTTTATAAATATTCTTATAATTAATATATTTATATAGAATATTCTTATTCTATTTAAAT
>JAMAGM010000102.1:0-19101 GCA_023626175.1 Talaromyces sp. PX1902
ATCTGGCTGGCCTGCGCGGTATCCTGGAATGGGGTGATCGTGCTGGTGGCGATGGAACCGATGGCGGACGCGAATCCTAAAAACTGATGCCATTCCTGGCTGCTTTGCCGGAATTGCTGTCGTCGATCTGCCACTTCACCGGCTCGTTCGGTGGTTTCCCGCACATATACAACTCCTGCCACATGGGAGCTGTGTCCAGCCTGCTCATCCGCAATCCCAGCCATGATCTGGGTCTCATCCTCATGGACATCATCCTCAGTGGTAGAATGGGGACCATAGCGAACAAATGCCCGTCCAGCTCGCATGTATCGGCGGCTGATAGCAATAGCAATATCACGGTACGACGCAATATTCAACGTGACTCCGGATAATCCAATGATGCTCTCCCGTTGCAAAATCCGCCAGAACCGTTCGGACGTCCATGCGGGCTCCCACAGCGCGGATGCCCAGATATAGGGATTAATATCTTCCCGCTAGTGCATCCATACGTCAATGCGCCGTTGAAATAGCAGTACGAGCCATAAATACCACACCAGCAGTTCGCCCACTTCCCGTGGTAAATATCAATAAATGATTTTAACGTCCCCACTCATCTAGTAACCCTTATAATACCAGGCCACCAATACCACCATGCCATCTTCAATGAACATATTCCGGATCCCACCAACATGGCTGTTCTCATGTCGAATACTTAACAACTCAAGGGCACGAGCGGGTTGGCCCCATGTGAACTACATCGCGGCCAGCAGCTTTTCCAAAAACGCGGAGATCCGTCGATGGAATGCTTGCTATCGTACCCGTTGGATTCCTTGTCCATCAGCTTGCATGAATCAACCACGCAGCCGTGAGTTATCCTAGATGTGCTGCCACAACCAGCTGGTGCCATCGACTGGCCATAGGGTTCGCGGATCTTGCACGAAACTCCACTGGGGATCCTCGTTGAATGGGTTATCGTATAGCTAATCCTATGGGATGGCTGGCATCTAATTGGGGGCGCATTGTAGCAAATCCTCCATTAATATCCGCTACGCATCCCGCACCGTGTGATCAACCATACCATGGAACTGCCGCATCGTGAATTTGACGTTTTTATACAACAGTTCATCATCATTCTGCCATGTAATGTGGCCCTTAGATATGGTATTATAATAGATCTTTAATCCATATGTCTGTAAATCCAACATCCACTACATCAGGCTCTAAGATCCCCGCACCATAAATCGGTCCATCATCTGCGTCACCCACTACAAACATCCTTTCTAGGATACGGTGGGACTAGAGGATGGGGATCCTCCATACGCGCTATCCCAGTCATTTTCCTGCATGGAACTGGTCAGTTCGGCTTCATCCTCGATATCGGCTAGTTCCATGGCTTTCTGAACCACCATGAACCGCGCGAGTTTGATGACCTTAGATAAAATGGGAGAATAATCCTCCGGGGTGCGCCATCCGCCTCGATCTCGAACGCCCAATACAGCCATGGCACACACCAATGCGCAGTCGTATTCCCGGTGCACCACCCGCTAGTTCAACAGCTCGATGCAAAAATCTAAACATGCCCGCTGGATGGGGGTTAATAGTGGAATGAATCTCTCTGGTGTAGGATCTAGCTCAGGATCCAGATAGATATCCTTATCCATCTCATCATCATCGGTGAATAATTCTTCTTCCAAGCTGGACAACGCGCTGGATACGGGCGATGGGCTAAGTTCCCATGGACGGCGCTGTCCAGGTTGCAGTATAATAGACTATCCAGGATTCTAGGATCGAATAACGGGACGAGCAATCTGCACCAATCAATTCCATACCACTTGCTATCGTGGGGTAAATCAATATAGGGGATGCCTCTTGTCGGATACACTATCCTAAATCCGTCAAAAAAACATCAACATCTGCTGCCATGGACGAACGCGCTTGATGATAGTCTCTAGATCCTGATATGCCTCTAGTAGCTAATATCAGGTTTAATACCGTTCTATCCAGATGGCTTCCATGCGCACGAACACGCCGGTGTGGATGACGGACTGCTGGCTGATCTGTCCGACCTAGCCCATGGCCGTCCATATGGCCTGGATGGCACGTTCATTGGGTTCGGCAATGAGAGATTAATCCATTAGGTCATCCATAGCGGGCATGTCGATATATTCCAACAACTAGGTGCTGGAAAATGAATCTAAATATGACACCCAGCCTGTTCGACGGAGCCACAGATTAGCCTCATCCACGTGGCCCTACTGGATCCTTTGGGCGGCTTGCTTCTCATACTCGGCATACTACTAGCTGGCTTGTTCCCAAATTGTAGATCTAGATGTAGTGAGAATGAGATAAGAATCCTCCTTTTCATCAATAATAGCAAAATATTAGGAATTTAATTATTTAGGAAACAGTTACTGGCATAATATAGATTGACACGCCTGTTCCTCGTACTCCCAAATAGCAGGTTATTAAAATCAGGTAGAATAGCCTTTTTAGATCATCCAGCTCCATTAATGCTTTTTCTGCCAATGGTAACACATAGTGTCTTTATACCGGCAAATGTACTAACATGATTCGGGTATCAATGTACACTACCATCCAGGCATGGGATCTATCAACTGTGGGATGGCCTGGGTTCAGGTTGAGGGAATCTCTAGTTCAATAAGATCAATGGCGATATTAGGCCAATTGCAGATCTCATCACCTAGCTGGGTTCGGACTGCGGGCGATATATAACCGTGAGCGCGCTTTAAATAACCTTCAATCTGGCTTGGCCAAACACCATAATGGCATTCACGACATACCACAATAGGAAAACCAGCGAGTCGCTCAAAATATGCATTCTGTAATAGATTGGCGTTCATTATACTGTCGATAGTAGTGGATTATATATAGTGGATATCTAGCCTATTTCATAGAAATAAAATAGTGGAAATAAATAGGATTAGACTGGATAGATAAATACTACCCCTATTAATAGTTAGTGAAATGACTGATCAAGTGGCTGGCGAAATAACTGGCTGAATAACTAGCTAATTAGCGGTAGGCTCATATCTAATATATATACTATAATATAGCTCCAGCTATACCCCAATAAAAACATATCATCAAACTTGTCTACTTTACAATGCTGGTGCTGGTTATTGGCCCAATATATTCTGCTAAAATAGTAAGCATATATAAATAAATAGCGAAAAAACACATGGTGCAACTTTGAGTAAGATTACTTGGGAAATGCTAAATGGGCGACACAGATTTCTGTAAATGGGCGACGCAGTCTTTACCCTAGATTTTTATTAGTAAAATTTTAACCCTAACCCGAACCCGAAATGGGCGACGTCGACGCCCATATACATATTTTGGATAGGTACTGGAAAATAAATCTAAATATGACATCCAGCCTGTTTGATGGAGCCACGGATTAGCCTCATCCACGTAGCCCTACTAGATCCTTTGGGCGGCTTACTTCTTATACTCAGCATACTGCTGACTGGCTTATTCCCAAATTATAGATCTAGGTGTAGTAGGAATAAGATAAGAATCCTCCTTTTCATTAATAATAGTAAAATATTAGAAATTTAACTATTTAGGAAACAGTTGCTAGCATAATATAGGTTGACACGTCTATTCCTTATACTCCTGAATAGTGGGTTATTGAAATTGGGTGGGATAGCCTTTTTAGATCGTCCAGCTCTATTAATACTTTTTCTACTAATAGTGATGTATAGTGTCTTTATACCGGCAAATATACTGATATGATTTGGGTGTCAATATATACTACCATCTAGGCATGGGATCTATCAACTGTGGGATGGCCTGGGTTCGAGTTGAGGAAATCTCTAGTTCAATGGGATCAATAGTGATATTAAGCCAATTGCGGATCTCATCATCTAGCTAGGTTCGGACTGCAGGCGATATATGACCATGAGCGCGCTTTAAATGACCTTCAATCTGGCTTGGCCAAACACCATAATAGCATTCACGACATACCATAATGGGAAAACCAGCGAGTCGCTCAAAATATGCATTCTGTAATGGATTGGCGTTTATTATACTGTTGATAGTAGTGGGTTATATATAGTGGATATCTAGCCTATTTTATAGAAATAAAATGGTAGAAATAAATAGGATTAGACTGGATAGATAAATACTACCCCTATTAATAGTTAGTGAAATAACTGATCAAGTGGCTGGCGAAATAACTGGCTAAATAACTAGCTAATTAGCGGTAGGCTTATATCTAATATATATACTATAATATAGCTCCGGCTGTACCCTAATAAAAACATATCATCAAACTTGTCTACTTTACAATGCTAGTGCTGGTTATTAGCCTAATATATTCTGCTAAAATAGTAAGCGTATATAAATAAATGGCGGAAAAACACATGGTGCAACTTTGAGTAAGTTACTTGGGAAATGCTAAATGGGCGACGCAGATTTCTGTAAATGGGCGACGCAGTCTTTACCCTAGATTTTTATTAGTAAAATTTTAACCCTAACCCGAACCCGAAATGGGCGACGTCGACGCCCATATACATATTTTGGATAGGCCTTATTACTAAAAAAAATAGATAAAAATATATTAGAAATATTAATACTATAAACACATACAAGTTTAGTATCTAAATTAGAAATATATATACAATCTCTACGCGGATAAACATCTAATCTAGGAATACTTATCCAAGTAGAATAGGAATATTCTATATAAATACACTAATTACAAGAGTTCTTATAAGGCCACTAGCACAGACTGTGAGATCTAATAATATAAGAGTATATATACATAATAGATAGTTAATATAAATATTAAATACTATATTCTATAATTTCTACAAGCAAGAATAATTAAATAAATAATTTCTAGACTAATACCTGCTAAGACAGCATAAATTATAAAAAAGACTATATAGATCTAGAAAAAAGCTGTTAGAAAGACTATAATAAAGAATAAAAAAATAATAAAATTAATATCTAAATTAACTTATATATTAATTTCTAAATTAGTATTAATTTATAAATTAGTATTAATCTATAAACTAGTATAGAAGCTTAAAGTAGCTATTTGTCAGAAGAATCAAGAAGTCACAGCCAATGGATCAGGCCCCCATGCACGGAAGCTAATGCAAGATGGAACAAAGGATTATCCGTAACCGCTAGGGTTAGGGTAACAGAGCCAGCAGAGCCGTTTGGTAGCAAACGGATATGTTGGGTATATCCGCCAAGAACAGAGCCGACAGAGCTCTAATAAGAACTTCGCTCTGATAGCTATGTTGATGATGGAATATATAAAGACACTCATTTACCATATATTTAGTTCTAGTCTATTATCTTGAATTAACTATTTAACCTTAAATATACTATTACTCATAGTCTAGTTAACTTAGGCTTTCTTGTTTATTACTTAGACATATTAGTCCTTTCCCAAGCAGAATACCACCAAACCGCCGTTCAGTGAAGAGTTAGCTCTAATCTAGACACTTATTAAGTATCGGTTTACGATAATTCAAGACCCTCATTATAAAAGAGAAGTCTTAAACAAGATAGCAAACCCACTAACGACCCCAGCTCAGCCCAGAGCAGCCGCCGTAATGCCTGCAGCAACGCTATCTTACTTATCTAGTAATACTACAACTACTAATAACTAAGACATTGCTTCTATTCTAGCAAGGATCAAGGAGCTTGAAGGACAAGTCACTAACACACATATAAATAACACTTCCCAGCAAAAGAAAGTCAAGATTGAAAAAATTGAACTATTTTCAGAAGAATATAGAACTTTTAAAGTATTCTTAACAAAGTTATGAATCTATTTTAGCAATAATAGTGGAAGGATTATAACTAAGCAGGACAAGGTTCTCATAGCCTTAAGCTTCCTCATTGAAGAAGTGATGAGATGGTTCGCCCTATATATAACTAAATGAATTAAAAATAATAATAAACAGCTATCAGTTAAAACTATCTAACTATTCAGCAGCTTTGCTTACTTTAAAGAAAAGCTTTACTAACTATTTAGATCAGTTAATAAAGAGCTCGAAGCTATCCACTAGATTAAGAGCATACAGCAATATAGATCTATAGAAGAATATATCTTGAAGTTCCTTTAGGTATTAGGACACCTCAAGTGGAGCAATCAAAGACTATGAGACTAGTTTTATAACAACCTAAAAGATAATATGAAGGATTGAATCTCACAGATCATGCTATGACTAGATATATTTAAGAGAATAATGGAAGCTGCATTATAAATCGACATGCAGCTATATACTCGATGAATGGAGCGAGGAAATTACTAATATCAACCGCAAACAAGACAGCACGCTAACATGTCCTAGAGAAGAACTAGGAATAAAGACAGTGATATTATTATGCAAATAAACGCTACGCTAACTAAAGAAGAAAAAGACAAACTAATCAAAAAGAAAGCCTACTTTAACTATAGAATACTAGGATATTTTGTAAACAAATATCATAAGCTAAAGAAGTCCCAAGGAATAGTCAACTATAGAACCTAATAACAGATTATAATAGCTATCCATATATACACCTCTAATAAAAGTAATATAGAAGAAATATCAGAAACAGATAATAAACTACTAGAATAATATAAGAAAAGAATCTAGCAGTAAGCCAAAAAATAGAAACAATTATAAATAGAAATCCAGCAAGCATTGGATAAGCTAATAAATACTAATAAAGAAATCATAGAAGCAACATAATAATATAAGAAGATTAAAATACTAGAAGATATTAGAGAACTTCTAAGAGAATGGACAATGTTGATAAAAGAAGAAATATAAAAAGTAATAAGAAAATCTATAGATTAGGAAGAAGAGATTGCCCTAATCATTTAACAATAAAATGTAACGAAAATGAAAAGCGCTATAAAAGAAGTTAAAGACATTGATATCCAAGCATCTATGGCTATACGCGAAGACGCTCACCGCATGCTTTTAAGGAATAAGCAGAGTTATAAGGTACAGAGAAAATAAGCATCTATAATAATGATAGAAGTCGGAGCGACTGACAACGCAGACAATGAAGGCACTAATTATAAGGATTTCTCACTAATTAAGTTATTTTATACTTAATTAGTATTTCAAGATAATGACGAAAAGGCAATAAATCAGCCAGTTTTGAATTAAGAACAATAGAAATCCTACCTGGACCCTTATAAATGAATCAAAAAACAACTTGCGGAAATACAAAAAAATAATAGAAAATATCCTACTAAATATGATTATACAAACAAGGCAATATATAATAACGAAAAATGCAGAAATAACTGAAGTTGGAATACTACATGGACAAAGATAAAGAAAGAGTTAACTAAAACTAAATACTAGGGAGATAACCTATACACTTACATGCCTGTAAAAGCAATCTGCTAGAAAGAATCTCAATATATATAAAAAAAATATATAGAAAAATATAAAAAATATTATAAATGGATATACTAAAACTATCTAATACATAAGCACAGCAATAAGATTCTAGTAATAATCTACAAAAGAATTTCGAATTTAAATAGATACTGATTATGTAGTGGATAACTAAGCTATATACTAAATTATATCTGCATGTATTACCTAAATCTAGAAGAATATAACCATATTAAAGTATACTAGACAACGTGTTATAATAATAGATGTGAATTCTACTACCTTAGTAAGAAGATCAACCAATAGTTTCCTAAGACATTTAGGATAATAGCACAGTCAAAACATACCTGCCTCTAAGGAAACCCGAAATGTAAATGTGCATACGAAGAAAATGGACATCCAGCACACGCTGACTTGCCTAAAGAAGAATACTAAACAGTATTCTGTTAATACCACTATAATAGTTTATATATTAGCTATCTCGAAGAGCATATTAGAGTAATCTAGAGCTATATGAATCGACACTAGCAGCATCACCTAATCGCATTAACAATCAATCAAAAATACCAGACAATCATTATTTTAGCAAAAATTAACAACACCAAGCTATGAATACTATTAGATTTAGAAGCAACCGGAAACCATATACGCCCTGAATTAGTTAAGAAGTTATACATCGAACAATATGAAATAACACAATGGATTAATATTATGGGAATTAATGGAGAATCAATCATAGAAGGATATTAGAAGCAAACGAACCTTATATTACTGAAGTCAGGACTATATACTATAATAATTACCTTTGATGTCATCACAATCAATGGATACAATGTAGTACTAGGAATGCTATAGTTACAAGAACAGAATCCTGTTATTGACTGGGGTACTAGAATAGTTTTAATTGATAATCGAATCTTGAAGACTAAGATAGGAGAATATAAAAAAATTATGAGCCTACGAGAAGGATTAGGGAACAATCTCTCAATAGTAGAGCCAAGGTCAGAGACTAGCTTAGGTGAACTAGAGGCGCGGAAGATGCTGAAGCCTACTAGAAATATAATAAATAAAATAAAAAGAAAATAAGTAATGTTTAATAACACCTAGGAGTAACCTGAGGAGAAATAGGAGTAATCTAAAGAAAAGATCACAATATAACTGAAACCAAAAGAATAATATGAATAAGAATTGAAAGAGGTACTTATAAAGTTATTAAAGAAATACTACGACTTTGTCAAACTATTTGTGAAAAAGGAATACTAATTACTAAATTACTTAAAGGAATATAAAGTAAAAATACTATTAAAACTAGGATTTATATTATCTTTAGTTAAGCAGCAGCATAAATCATAAGATTAATTAGAATTAGAAAACAAGTTTATACGAGAATTCCTAGCCGCGGGATATATATATAAAAAACGAGGACCAGTCTCAAATAAACTAATATTTGTATTAAAGAAGGATAGAATAGAATAAATAGTTATTAACTATAGAGCACTAAATAACAGAATAATTAATAATGTAAATAAAGCACCACATCAGGAATAGAAGAGAGATCTATTACAAGGAGTAAAGATTATGATAGTCTTTAACATTTAATAAGATTATTACAACCTAAGAACCGCTGAAGAAGATATCTAGAAAACCGCCTTCCTAATAGATATAGGATTATTCGAATAGGTAGTCATACTAATAGGATTAAAATAACTTTCTATAGAATTTACAAGATTCATGATATATATATTAATAAAATTCCTTAACAAGTTTATTGTAGTATACTTTGATAATATTATTATCTATTCTAAGAAAGTTAAAGAATATAACGGGCATATATAAGCCATTATAACTAAACTTATAAAGACAGGATTAACTCTTAAAATTAAAAAATATAAATTCAACACTACTATAGTCAACTATTTAGGAATAATTTATATATTAAAAAGATTACAGATACAACTAGAAAAAATAAACATAATATTGAATTAGCCTACGCTAATAAATATCAAAGAAGTTCAAGAATTTCTAGGAGCAAGTGGATACGTTCGACGCTATTTACAGAATTACTCTAAAAAAGCATGACCTATAACTGAATTACTTAGAAAAGATCTTAAATTTAAATGGAATAAACAATAAAAGAAAGTATTCAATGATATCAAAGAATTGATTAGAAAAGTATCTATATTTATACTACATAACCCAGACAAACCATATTTAATATAACCAGACGTATCTAGGTATATATTAGGAATTATTTTTGAATAACTAGACGATAATAGGAAATAAAAACTAGTTATCTTTTTCTCAAGAAAATTTACTATAGCAGAAAAGAACTACAATGTTTATGATAAAGAACTACTTATAATAGTAAAAGCATTTAAGCAATGGAGATACTACTTTTAAGAAGTTAAGAAAGAAATAATTATAAAAAGTAACTATTATAATTTTAAATACTTTATAATAATAAAAGAGTTAGTTAGACGACAAATATAATAGATTAAATATCTATTAAAGTTCAAGTTTCGGATTGAACATATCAAAGAAAAAGAAAATATTATTATAAACATCCTTAGCCAAAGACTAGATTATGCTATAGGTCTTAAACAACTAAAAACCAACATACTAATTAAAAATAAAGATGGAATATGCTATAATAATAAAGCAGTATTCACCGCTGCAATTACTATTAACGAAATAGGATTCCACTAGTGAATAATATAAACAACTAGATAAAATAAAACAATTATAATTATAATATAGAATAAAGAAGCTATTCAGCAAAATAGATTAATAATATAGAATAGATTTATACTTATATCTTAAATAATAATTATAGAAATCATCAAGGAACACCATAATCTACTATTATAAGGACACCAAGAAATCGATAGAACTATAGAAAAGATATAAAAATAATATTACTTCTTAAATATAAGAAAAAGAATTATAGAATATATCAGTAAATGTAATAGTTATAACAAAAACAAGCTAATCAACCATTAACTATATAGAAAAATACAACTACCAACAATACTAAAAGAACTATAGAAAAATATTATAGTTAATTTTATACAAGGACTACTGGAATTAAAAGATCCAATTACTGGACTATAATATACGGAAATTATTATTATTATTAATAAATTAATAAAATATATTATTATAAAACTAATACCAAAAGATTTAATAGCAGAAAACTATGCAATACTTATATTATAAGAAATATTCAATTAGACTAGATTATTAAAAATAATTATTTTAGATCAAAACAAACTATTTAGATCAAAATACTAGTAAATAATTATAAAAGCATATAGAATTAAACATAGCCTATTAATAGTAAATCACTAATAAATAGATAGGCCAACTAAAAGAATAATATAGATAATTGAGCAACACCTACAACACTATTTAGATTAGAACCAAGATAATTAGGTAGAGATACTACTATTAGCACAATTTATAATAAATAATGCAAAAAACATCTTAACTAGAGAAGTACCGCACTTCGCCAATTTAGGAAGATATCCAAGAATAACCTAGACTTCTATATCATTAGAAGGAAGATCTAATGAAGTAATCTTACAGGCAATATATATATAATAGATACATAATATAATATTTAAAGATATATAATAGACAGAATAAAAAATAAAATAATATTATAATATAAAGCGCGAGAACGTACTAGTCCTTAAAAAGAGAAAAAGAGTTTACCTTCTATAATAAACACTAGACTTAAAAATCTTTAATATTAAGATAAAATAACTAAATAATAAATTTAACATAGTTAAATACAGATTATTTAAAATTATAAAGAAACTTAAAAATAATAATTACTAACTCTAACTACCAACAAGAATGCACATACATCTAATATTTTATATATCGCTACTAGAACCCATAAAAAACCTAGAAAATAGAAACAACGAAGCTGATAACAAAGAATTCGAAGTAGAAAAGATCTTAAATTAAAAGTAAGGGAACAGTCAGATCTACTACTTGATTAGATGGAAAAGATACTTACTAGAAAACAATTCATAGGAACTAGTTATAAATTTAAATTGCTATAATAAGATCTAGGAATATCAAGTAACAATTGGTCTTAAATAGAAAAGGAAATAAGCTAGAAAGAATCATTCATAGCTAACCCATTGGCATTGCTAGAATTAAGCATTGCCGCAATCAACTCTTGTTCTTTACGCTCTGCTTCTTATTTCGCACACTCTTCCACCATCTTTCGCTCTTCCTCTTCTTCTAATCTTTCCAACTCTTCAACATCTTTTATGTCTATCTAAATAAATTTACCAGCACGTTTCCGAAGAAGGTCTTCTTGCGCCTGAATATGATATTAATAAGTAAGCAGTTCTACAATTTGATCTTAGATCTCCCGATCCTTGGCTCATATCTCATTCTAAGCCTTAAGAAGTTTCTTCCATGCGAGATCGGACGAAGCCATCTTGATGTACTTACACTGACCGTTATAAATACACTCACTACAATAAGTAGAAATCTCCAATTTAATACACTTTTTATTAAGTTGAGCACAGCGAAGGCAAGAAATCAAGAGAACAACCCCTAATAGTTCAACCCTGTCGCGCAAATTGTTCTTAATAATGTTTTTTCTTGAAGACATGGTTAGCTCACTACCACAACACGAGTATTTTAGAAATTAAAAACATACCTACAGCACAGGAGAGAGACACAGACTATTTATTACGCTATCGAGACGCCAGTCTTCAGAGGAGGAGATTGTCAAAAGAATCAAGAAGTCACAGCCAATAGATCAGGCCCCCATGCACGGAAGCTAATGCAAGATGGAACAAAGGATTATCCGTAATCATTAGGATTAGAGTAACAAAGCCAGCAGAGCCGTTTAGTAGTAAATAGATATATTGAGTATATCCGCCAAGAATAAAGCCGACAGAGCTCTAATAAGAACTTCGCTCTGATGGCTATGTTGACGATAGAATATATAAAGACACTCATTTACTATGTATTTAGTTCTAGTCTATCATCTTGAATTAACTGTTTAATCTTGAGTATACTATTACTCATAGTCTAGTTAACTTAGGCTCTCTTGTTTATTACTTAGACATATCAGCCCTTTCCCAAGCAGAATACCACCGAACCGCCGTTCAGTGAAGAGTTAGCTCTGATCTAGACGCTTGCCAAGCATCGGTTTACGACACTATTCTAATAATTAAGTAATCTCCTATACAAGATCTAGTTAAAATAATATTATTCTAACCTAAAAAATAGTTCTAAAAACAATCTTCTAAGTCTAAATTATCTACTAATAAGAATGAAGCAGTAAAGCTCTAGAAATATATTAATATTATATTAATAGCTAGCTAATCAGCTATTATTAATCTAGCTTAACTTAGTAATTATAGTCTATTTATATTAATAATATTAACGCTAGTACTAGTACTAATAATAATATAGAAATTATTATACTTATAAAGCTTTAACTAGCTAATTAATATATATAATAACCTAGAATAGCCTTTTTAGGAGTAATACTGCTATAAGCAATCTTAGTCTTAATTATATAATAATATACTATTGCTACCACTACTACTAATAGATATAAATATTAATAACTAGAATATTATACTAAATAGTATACTAAGCTATTAAGAGATTAATAATAGAGAGCTTAATTCTAATATATATTAAGACCTACTATTAAGATTTATAAACTATTAAAGTTACTATCTCTAGAATCTCTCTATTATAGAGAAAGATATTAATAGAATTAGTATAACTACGTGATTAAGCTTAGATAAGCTTCTATAAGTATACTGTTTAAGATCCTATAATATAATATATATAAATTAAAAGATAAGATTATAGTAATATTTCTTTATAATCCTAAAGTCCTTAAAGTATTAGTTATTATAATTTAAGAATTATAGAGGAATAAGTATAATAATACTACATATTAGTCTATAAGAATAACCCATTAACTACTTTATTCTAAGGCTATAGATAGCATATAAGCATATGTAGTATTATATATTAATAAGAAAATTAATCCTATTATATAAATACATACTATGGTATTACTAGATTATTAGATTCTATATCTATAGTATCTATATAGCAAGATGCCATATAACCTCTATATCTATAATATATATAATAATACTAGACTATCAATATTTAATTTACTTTATTAAGAACTTATCTAAATTAAGCACTCTCTAACTATAGAGTATATAGTTTTTAGGGATATAAATATATACCATCCTATATAAGATAGCCCTAGGATAAGAATTAATAATAAAGATACTAAATTATTTAAAATCATAGACTATTACAATCTAGAGCTTACCACTAAGAAGAATATTATTATATAGGAATATAATCAATCTAAATCTATAATTAATTTTATATTCTTATTTATAAGCCTTTTTAATTATTTTATTTTAATAAAGTGCGCTAATACTGTGCAACACGATTTAGATTATTAGCTAATTTATATATAAATTAATATCTAGATCCTAATTAAAGAATCTCTATAGTACTGGAATTAAAAGGTCATAGATATAAAAAAGCTTACTAAATTATTAGAATATAATATTATAGTTCTAGATCTCAAGAATATCTCTAAATCTTATATTAAACTTATTATTATTATATTTATTAGCATAATTTAATATATAATTAACTAATCTATATTATAGATAAAGCCTAGCGAATAAAGTAACCTAGATTTTATTCTAGAATATAAAAAGATAATATAGATATGCTGCTATTTACATCACTTATACTTTAATACCTATAATCTATAGGTTTAATGTGTATATCTATATATATAAAATTATAAAAAATAACTTATAAACAAGTCTTTAAGACTAGGCTATTACTACTATATTTAATAAGCTACTGAATAAGGCCTATTAGATTTTTAGAGGCTAGTAAAGTAGGCATATTTATATAAAAGAGTATATAAATTAAGAATTATACTAATATTAAAAGTATCTAATAGTAATATTATAGAATTAATTAAGAATAAGACTATACTTCTTAGTAAAGCCTTTTTTTTCTAGATTCCTAAGATAGATCTATTAGATATTAATAATACTAAATATTCTAAGTAGTTATTATTCTCTAAGATCTTGTGTTATAAGATTAAACATATGATATACTTCATGCCACTAGATAAGACTCTAGATAAGGACTCTATCTCTAATAGCTTTTAGTATTAAATAATCAGCATTCCTATAGTGCTTAATATGCTCTATTAGGTATATAATATATATATTTGAATAGGCTATAACCTATCTCATTTTTAATAATTAATTATAGTGGTGCTATAGAAGATAGGCATAGATTAGGACTATATAATATTAAAAGTATATTATTCTATGGCCTTACTTAATATAATAGAAAAGTTCTTTAAAGCTATTATAGCATATAGAATTAGTTATACTATAGAATCTAAGGGCCTGCTTCTATGAGGTCATCTTAGAGACTATAAAAGAATATTAATAGATTATACTATATAGATTATCTTAGACCAGATATAATACGCTTAGGATGATAGATTTAGTATAATATTAATATTCTTATTAGATGTATTAGACACGTATAATAATACGCACTATCTACAACTTCTTTATAATATGCAGAAATGACGCCTCAGCTACTTTATACTATAGATGATTACCTTTCTCACTAAATAAAGTACTAAAATATACATCCTAGAGAGCATATCAGAAATAATTTTAATACCAATAGATATTCCGCAGGGCTCACTAATATTGCTAATTCTATATCTCATCTACAACTCTGATTTAATAGAGGACTGCGTGGATCTATCTAACTAGATATTTACAAGCGGTTAGATGGACGACGTGGGCATGATTACCGCGGGCTATAGCAAAGATAAGACTATCAGAAAGCTATAATGCGCCAGCACTATCGCAGACCAATGGGCTCTACGTCACGCCTCGGTATTCAATAAAAAGAAGTATCAACTTATCTACTTCGTGAATCTGTGGAGCGGTCTTACTCTGAATTCATAATCTATTATATTGTAGGATAGTATGATAAGGAAGGCAGAGGACGTGGTTAAATATCTCAGAATCTAGCTTAATTCCGAGCTTATATTCAAGACATACTGTGAAAAGGTAGTTACTAAAGCTAGTACCAGCCTAGAAGCACTATAGGGACTAGTAGGCTCGATATAGGGAGCAGTATTAGGATTAATACACCAGATTTATTAGGTGATAGTGATTCTATAGATGCTATACAGCGCTGCAGTGTGGTATTAACTAGGGAATATGAAGCAGAAATAACTTATTAAAATCATATAAAACTTTATAAATATCTAAAAACAGGCAGTATATCTAATTATAGATATGTTTTATATTACTGCTACAGAAATGCTCAACGCGGAATTGAATCTTATACTAATACGCTAATATCTAGATCAGCTCGTTAAAACCACTGCTATCTAGATACGTATAGGCCTAACATACAGTATTCCTGAGGGCATGCTGACACGATATATAGATCATTAACTTATACTTGGTGGTTATACTCTGATAGAGGCTCATGCTTGGAAAAAGGATAGATGCCTATATGCTCCTCTAGGAACTTTAATAGGGGACTAGGAGAGTTATGAAGTATACGTCTAACTACCCTAGCGAGAACCTCCATGTATTGTAATTGATAAGTGTGAAAAGGCAGTATCTGTATATGATAGTGTGCTTAAAGAGAATACACGTGTATTAATATATACAGACGGTAGTGGTTATCAAGGCTATATTGGCATGGTGATGATGATTCCTTAACTATAGCGACAGCTTATGGAGTGTATTGGCACGGAGGACACGTCAACAGTATACGCCGCGGAGGCATATGGAATCAGGTTCGCGTTACGCACGTTAACACGATTCGCAGATAACGATACACGGCTTAAAAAGGTGGCAATCTTTTTAGATAGCCAGGCAGCGCTCTAAGCAAAATTTAAAGATAAGCTTAGAACAGACATATATCCAGGACTATATTGAATCATACTGGGAATGCGTGGAAATGGGTATCGACGTAGTTTTGTATTGGATTCCGGGTCATGAAGGCATTCTAGGAAACAAAGCAGTAGATTGAGCCGCAAAACATGCAGTGATGATGGGTGCGCGACAACAAATCATATCTAGTGATATCAAGAATTGGACCATGCTCAGCACGGCAGCACGTCACCGTATTCGCCGTGAAGTCCACAATATATAGAAAAAAGCATGGAGCAAGCAAAAGAGTGGAAAACCTACCAGAAAATTGATTCTATAACCATCTAGAAGCATTTTCCAGTATTAGTTAGAACTACACAAAGCCACGTCATCAATCTTGATATAGCTCCGTACAGAGCAAATCAGACTAGCGCAGTATCTGTGGCATATCAACAAACGCGATAATCCGCAGTACAGCTATGGACTGTCTAGTCAATCTATACACTATATTCTACTTGTATATCTACTCTACACGGATAAACAAGCACTCATATAGACGCAGATTAAAGGCTTCTAACGCACCACCAATTTGTAAGTGCTGTTGGGTGAGAAGAAGGCTACAGTAGCAATTGCTTAGTTTATTCATGATATAGGGATCCTACCTTAATTTACTGACGTGGATCCACAAGCAATAAGTACAACAGAGCAAGACAATAAACCAAGCAATAAGAACACTAACTTGGTTACACACATTACAACGCTCCTAGGTGACGTGAGCGCCAGGTCTGCTCACTTACCCATAAGAACTAGTAACAACACAGATACAAGCCTAGGATCGATACAAAACGAGCCAGTTGACGGGGATGAGTTGTGAGAAGGTAAGCACGGAGATGTAAACATACAAATGGGTAAGAATCCGTACGTTGGGGACGTACAGGCGGATATAGGAATTGGTACGCGTAAGCGCGCAATTGATATATGGGATTGAAGATACGAATTAGTATAAGAATTGGTGCAGGTGCAATATATGAGAATATAGAAATATAGAAGCTGCGAGAAGATGAGGACTACATACAAGTTTACTAGGGCTATATATTTACACTGTTTAATTATTTTAATTGTTTTGCCATATTTGACCACTTTTTATTTGTATACTTACATTCTCTATGGCTCACCTCATGGTGCGCCTCTCCATGGCTGCGCTATGATTTATATTAGTGCCTGCTGGCTCAGGCATATATCTGGATAGCGGCCCTTTAGACCATAGCTAGCTACAGCAGGTATATCAAATCTAACTAACTAACTAACTATTGTATTCTAAATTTACTTATTACTAGTGACTAGTCCTTAGTTAATCCAGTATAAGCTCATACTAAATCAAGCCTTTCCTTTTATGTTATAACTCCTTTTAGCGTCATGCAAGTTGGTTCGTAACACATAGCAAAACCCAACCCAGAACCCAAAACCCAACCCAAACCCACACCTATTAGGTTAGAACGGGTTCTAAAATCTTAATAACTAAGCAGATTAGAGCAGATTAAAGCAGATTATATTTTTAAATAAAATTAATTTTCTAGCTGAATTTTATAATATATATCTTTTTAATAAAATTTATGATATATATATATTCTATTATTTAATTAAATTATATTTTTAATTGAATATATTATATGGTTATTGAGTTAGTAAAATTCCAGGTTTAGGTCGGGTTTTCAAAAATATCAACCCAAACCCGGCGGATTGGAAGCCTACCCCCCCAAAACCCACCCCAACCCGCCCCATTGCCATGTCTAATAACTTCACCAATTCCTAATATTATTTAAAAATAAAAGTATCATAAAAATGCTTAAATAAAATTCTATCGAATAATATTAATAAATTAGTAAAATATTATGGTTCAAGGGTGGTGTAATACTGTGATTTTGCCTATTAGAAATTAATATATTAATTTATATATCCTAAAATAGACATGTTAAGAACCAGACCGGAACTATGAACCTAAACCAGATTAGACTAGGTGGTCTAGTTAAAATTTGTATTTTTAAGAACTATACTAATTTTAGTTCTTAATTAACTAAACCATACTAGTTTTAGATGAACTATTAGTCTAGTTTAATTTTAGATTTCTAGTTTAGTTTGAACTATAATATAAAATATAATATTATTATAAAATAAAATATAATAAAATATATTATTCTAATTCTAATATATAAATATTTTTAATTATTACTATTTTATTTTATAAAATATTCTAGTTTTTTTAATAATATTAAATTCTTATTATAAATATCTATATATTTTTTAATTAATAGGATCAAAATAATAAAAAATAAAGATTATATAAGAATTTTTTTGATTTTTTTATAATTAATAAAATTAATAAATTATAATATATATAATTATATCTATAATTCTTAGTAAATTAAATTTTAAATAAAATTTCTTTGAAAATAGCTATAAATAAAGATTTTAAGTTTAAATTTTAATATCTATATAATATTAATTATATATTTTATTTATATTTTAAATTCTATAAAATAATAATTAAAAATAAGTTTAAAATTAAGAATAATTTAATATAGTGTGGGTTAATTAGACTAAATTAAAAATCAACCTAACTTATTATAGTAATATTATAGGGGCCGGAACACGAGTTTCGGCACTTTTTGAAAAACAGTCGTTTTTACACGTTTTAGAGGGCCTTATTGTTACGAATCAACCTGCATGACGCTAGAAGATACTAAGACGGGAGAGGAAAGGCTCACTTTGGTATGAACTTGTAC
>JAMAGM010000103.1:0-18998 GCA_023626175.1 Talaromyces sp. PX1902
AATAGAAAGATGACTACCCAAAAAATCCGGATTAATTTGATGACCACGTTGCAAAAAAAGCATAAGAGACAACAGCGGAATCGTCGCGGAAGTACACTTCTGAAAAAAGCATATGAACTCAGTATTATGGCCGATGCCGAAGTTTTCCTTGGGATCAGATTTCGCGACACCGGTCGCATCAAGACGTTTTGTGCGGATACAACTGGAATTTGGTCATCACATCTATCGCATCTGGTAAGCTTCCTTCCCTATTCTCTGTTTGTCTGCAGAGCTGATCGAAACAGGACTCTTACTATCCAATACCAGAACAGAAAACACCGAGTGATTTCTCTGAAAGCACATTGGAAAGGAAATCGGAAGATGCAGCAGCATGAGTTCATTAGTTCCCGATGTTTCTAAAAAGATTGCTCTACTTCATGTAGTCGCCCACAATATCAACAGAAAGTGTTTGGCGGTTAGCGTAAACTCTTCTAATATCTAGAAGAATCTCACGTGGGCTTAGGCATTCCTTTTCGCTAATGGTACTACCTCCGTAATTTCAGTTTCTGTCTTTTGAAAACTCTCCGTCGCGCTTCTCGTTGAGGTTCCATGATCGCAGGTCTGCGATTCTCTTCTAAAATGTTTGCCTGATTAAAGATTCAAATATATTTCTTCATGGGAGCCATGGGTAATGAAAAATCCTCGCATAGTCCGTATTCGCGCGTGAGCGACATTTTCGCCTGGGCGAAACTGCTGCCTAAGAGACCTAGACTAGGCAGCTGACTTATACAGTGTATAAGCAAGATTTTCGTGCAAGACAGATCGACGCAAAAGAGAGCTTTGTGCATAAGAGAGACTTGTGCGTAGAAGGGGGTTTCGCTCAAGCGAACTTTAGGCGTAGGAGAGCTTCTCGCAAAAACGAATTGCGCGACAAATCCTCGCCCACAAATTGCTCTCTTTGGATCCAAGAATGGTTCTTCACCCAAACCAAATGTGTTCAGGATCGTAGTTCTGACCTCATGCGTGATAACTCCCGTTGAAAGGAATCAGAGCGCTTATTTGGGCTTTTATCCCAGATGCTGATCGCCCGCTTCCGTTTCTGATTGGCAGCAATGGACCCCAAGGGAATTCGTCCTTCATAATGCGCTTGCTCGAAATCAACGAACATGACCCATTGTTTCTCCTTATTCCATATCATGTTCCCGAGGATTGGATCACTGTGTAGAACACCAAGGCTGTGAATGGCACGTAAAGACGTCTCAGCCTGTGCAATGAGCTGCGCCTCATCAATTCCGTGTTCTCTGGCCAGATTTCTGCCCGCATAGCTCATCAGAGTTAAGTGAACCATCATGGCGATCCCATCGTATGAGAATGATCGACGGAGCTTGAGACCACCGAGGACAACTGGAACGAACTGTCCTTGAATGGGACGGAGATGGGAGTACATCGTCTCCTCACGCTTAGCACACTCGATGAAGTCGATTGGAACACCTTTTCCAACAAAGGTATACCCATGCGACCAGAGAGTGATCTTGAAAAGAGCTCCGCGCGTGCCGTGTATATGAAGTGATTCGCATCCGAGCTCTTTGTTAGGGTTCGGGGTCGCAGAGAGCTGTCGATCCAATAATTTGATAAGCATCGCGGTATTCAGTTGATGATGATCGGTTCCGTGCTCGTTCGCGTTGGGACATTTTCGATCCAGTGCTCCCTTGCTGCGCAAACCGAGAAGGCACTGCTGAGTACAGTACTCTCGAGACTTGCCTTTCGAAGCCGATTGTTGTGATCTGGTCGATATTCGGGTTGTGGCGGCTGTGGCTTGACGCTGAGGAAACCGAGGGTCACGTGGCGCTCGACTGGGAGTGGATGGATCCGAGCTATCATCAGCATCATCTTCATGATCTGATAACCGTGATTCTTGCGATGGCTCACACGAAATGGCCATCACAGATTTCGATCTGGTTTTCACTGGGGACTGGCGGCAATAATTCGTTCGGCTGATCGGGGGTTTGTACTCAGAAGGGGGAATGTCCTTCTCCTCGATTTCGTCCAGTAGATCATCGTATACCATTTCCCATGTTTTCAGTTGGCTCTTGGCCCAGTTTCTCCAAGAAATATCCCGTGGAGACGTTCGCAGAGCTCGCAAAGTGAAAGCGAGGAGCTGGCCGACTGCGGTCAGATGTAGTCGATTGTCATCTCTGGGCCAACCAGTGGTGTTGCCAACATCTTCTCTCGGTACCGATAGATAGTAGAGGACGGTCGAAGGAGTATTATGAGGTATGCGAAGGAATATGAATGCTTCACCCGTGGTCATGCAGCCATACTCGATTCCGCTTGCATACATGTAGTCTGAGAGCTGTGTAACCACGGCGGCAATAGTGCGGCGACAAATGTCCTCCGGCGATTCCCTTTCTTGGTATCGTACGATGCGGTCAAGTTCCATGTCCTGCAGTCCAGCTTTGATGTGGGCGAGAGACAGTTTATGCGGGGCTTTGTATTCAATAAGAAAAGACGGAACCTTCTCGTCGGGTCCGCGATTGTAAACGCAGAACTGGTCGGCGCGAGGACGAGGCGGACGTGGCTGTGTAGTCGTTTGCCTTCCTATCGGTGATGTCGATCTGGATGTGTCCCTCAGCCGTCGTGCTAGGCGCTCTGAGCGACGAGGTCCTTCTTGATCTAAACTCAAAGAGCCCATGTCTGTGGTTATCCTGGATTCGTCCGTCAACGTGTTTGCATGGTTCTCAAATGTTACCTCTCCGTTGAGATGGAATATTCTTTTTAGTCGCGGGTTGGCGTGGAGTTTCTTGATGACTGAGGCAACGCGCGATTCCACGCTTTGGCGCTGGAAGTAACCTAAATCCAACTCGGAGCTGAGCATTCTGTCTTTGACTTCATTTCCGAACTCTTTCAAAGCCAGTAAAGGTGTAAAGAGACGCTCGGTGACAAATTCCGCGTCCATCAGATCCCTCCATATTGCCAGCTGCTCCTCTGGGAAGTCCGTCCATTCCTGGATTCTGCTGGGTCGCAACTTGCGGTCCGCATTGGTAGGATCGCCCTTTGTTGACGACTTCTTGTCCTTCTGAATCGTCAGACCGAGGAAAAGATGTTCGTGGCACGCGTCAAGAAATTCGGGGAGTGTTGTATTTCGAGTTTGCAGTACTTCTAGGTTCAAGTTGCGCTCTGCTTCCTCTCGTCGCCGTTGTTCTTCGTCTTGTCGTCGTTCCGCTTGTTCACGTCGTTGCCGTTCTTCTTCTTGTCGTCTTTCCGCTTCTTCAAGACGCTTGCGTAGGTCATTCAGCTCTTTCTGCGACATTTCGACTTGTGTTGACAAGACGCGTTCTTGCAACCAGCCATGGGAACTTGTTTTGGTCAGCCGGGCGCTAAGATCAGATTCAGTATAGCGTTAAAGTTACGTGACGGCTGTATCGGAGGGGGCTTCCGAAATCCCGGACCTTCACAAACCGCTGTGATAGGACCTTTCGGGGGTGAGGACGAATGAGGACGAATGGGAGCAACCAGGGACGATGCAAGTCCTCGTAAATTGTCGTAAACACTACATACTTCAACTTCTTTACAAGGTTTATAATCTATTGAATTTCAGGAATCAATTTTACAAACCGATGGTTACTATCCTATGAAACAATGGGAGTCCGAATTGTCAACGAATACTGTGAGCTCACTGATACAAGCTGTCATCAGACGCCAAGACACCTTGAGGAATACTGTATCCACTTTGTGTGAGAGCTAGCCGTAGATGACTTGTACAGACTCCTGTGTTTTCGCTCATCGCAACATTATGGGCTATTTTCACAACATTCTTGATCTGTTTCGTGACGGTGTTAGCACTGAATGTTTCAGAGTCTCACGGTGATCCCACCTGGCGACCATTTAGCTTCACCTCGGAGAACTGTGTCAAGGCTTCTTCCTCGATATCTGCCGAATGTTCTCGCAAAAAATGCTGGAAAACTGACTTTCTGGCCGATCGATCTAGATCGTCGTACTGCAGTTTGAGTTGGATTCGATCGAGGATGGCTGAATCGAAGTCCCCCAGCATGTTAGTCGTGAGGAAAAAGATTCCATCATAATATTCAAGCGTGCGGAGAAATGTCGCAACCAGACGATTTCGTTCTAAATGGAAACCATCTCGTTTTTGCAGATACACATCCGCTTCATCGAGGAGCAGGACCGCTTTCCAGTCGCTAGCTACTTGAAAGGTACGGGTGAGCTGCGCCTCAAGCTCCTCCGCCCGTATACTCAGGTCTCCAGACGAGATCTACAATGATCAGTAGGCTGTTACGAAGAGATGTAGACAAAACATACGGAATACAGAGGCCTTTGAAGCCGTTCAGAGATAGCTTCAGCAGTAAGTGTCTTCCCAACACCTGGTGGGCCACTGTCACATGTTCATTAGAGTCAAATTGTGATAAGCAGATCGATGAACGTACTGTAAGAGAATGATGACCCCTCGTCCTTTTCCTGCAACGATATCATCGAACGTGCCTTCATACCTAGTGCTGACACGGCTTTCCGCAAGAGACTTGATCACTTTTTTCTTATCTTCAGGAACTGTCAACATGTCAAAAGGGGCGTTCGAGAAAGTGATTTCCTTGATACTTTCCACACCGAATTCTCCTACATCACGTCAATAATCATCCGGACTTTTCTGGCTTGGTAATACTCGCCCCAGATCTTTTCGTTCAAGGAGAACCCTAGCACTGTGGGGCTACAAATTGCGAGATCCTCTTCTTTCATCGCAATGAAGTCGATATCCTTGCCTCGAATACGGCTTTCTGGTCCACCCTGTTTCACCTGTTCGAAGAAAAAATCGACCGTATCGGGTTTTTTGATTTCCAACCTCGGATAGTTTGGATTCGTCTTGCGGAAAATGGCAGCATCGACCATGATCCTTCCATTCACGTGGAGTTTCAATAATCTGTTCTTGTCTGGGATGAACATATTCCCACGGTACTCGCGATGGTGGCTGCCGATCAGGGAAACGAAATGGCGGCCATTGCAAACCAGTCGGGACCAGATTTTTGGGTCCGCGTGGTACTTCAGTGGATAAACAGGCAAGGTCTGAATCTGCTTGGTGCCTCGAAAAGATCCAATCTGTAGCGACTCCGTAGATTCACCGAAAACTTCTCCGTCATAATCGAGATAGCGTCCGTTGACTTCAAGAAATTCCCGCCCTCTGATTGTTTTCTTCTCGATATAATCGTATCGAATGCATCGTGGCAAACCGGTGGAGGGACAAGTCGCAAAGACTAGCGTCCCTGGTTTCAGCAGAGCCCAGATGAGATCCCAGGTGATTTTTTGAGATTCATGGAGCAGTTTCAATTGCTCTTCCACCGGTGCATAGGTTTCTTCGAGGTGCTGCATAAGTTTGCTTAGGTGAAGCATAGCATCAGAGGTCGCTTCTTGGGAGTGAAGCCTCTTTTGACAGTCTCTGAGCTCATCTAGGTAGTGATATAAAAGATCACGCTCAATCTATGTGCTCAGTCAGCGAAGGAACCTAGCTTGAATCCGGTCAACATACCGCAGGCCGATCCGCATCGAGATTCGCCGTTCTGATATCTTTCAGAACCTCTTTCAAGATATCTCTTAGTCCCGGTGATTTGATGTCAACGTAAACGATAAGCTCTTTAGTCTGCTTGTCTAAAAGGTGTTAGCACAATTCAATTTACGGATAGGTACGACTCACGACTGCGTTTGCGAATCACAAATATATATTCGTCTAACTCATCAACGTCCGGTATTGGGGCGGAATTGATGATCTTATATTCATACTTCGCAGAATCCCATCTATATGCGATTAGCGACGCTCATGATACCTTTCATCGACATACACTTCATTGACGGTCTTGTACTCCACCTTCGAGGCTCGAATTCTCTCTCTATCATTGTTTTGTTCTTCTAACTTCTCGCTGCTGCTAGAATCCTTGCCATCCGAGGCAGGTTGTGCGCTTTGAATTCCTAGCACTTCCGCAAACAACCATTTCAGCTCTTCTTTAGTGATGAAACTCGAAGGGGCCAGGTCTGGACTATTCGGCGGCGTCGTAGGTTTCAAAGATCTAGCGTCGAGCCCTGTCTGGGAGAACCGATATAATTCTTGTGGACAGTCATCAATCTCTGTCACGGCATCCCAAGGGTTCTGTGCTAGCTGCGAGAAGAGCTGTAGCAGACGTGGAGTGCCAGTGGGGAAAGGTCAGCCATTGAGAACATCACAAGGAGGCAAATACTTACCGTGTGTCGTATTGTCACTGCCCTGCTCCAAACTGGCATGACCTATTCCAGAAGGGCTTGGCGATCCTCTCGCTGCCAAAGCAGCCTCTAGCAGTCCAGAGAGTTGATCGACTGTGAGGAACTCCGAGACATTGTCAAGTGGATGCGCCATATTCAAGGTTTCAGCGAGTGATTTTCCATCTTCAGTGGACTTGAAACTTCGTTCCAATTCATCTGACTGGGAGCGTCCAGTCGGAGAAATGCCTCTTTTCTTGCCAGCAAGTAGTCCGTGGATCGCATTGGTATACAGTTGAATCTTAGTCTCGCTTGAAGGTGTTTCTTGATGTGGGCTGTCAGGGGGCGTGGTAACCTGAGCCTGTGCCTTTGAATTGTGGGAGCTGGAAGCCATATTTAACGGAATGTACAGGAATGAGAGATACGGGTGTCTTGAATAACGTTTTGCGAGTAAAACAGGTCAGGGCGAAACATGAAGGATGAGGTGCTAAAGATATTGGGGAAGTGCACCTCCTTATATGTCTGTGATTGAGATTTTCGTGCGCCTACATCGCTTTCAGAAAAACACGAAACAACGCAGCTCGCGCTACGGTCATTCCAAGCTACGGACGCGTAGATTCATCACCGATCAACGTGTCTGGAACGGTCTTAATTTCAAGTCAATGCAGCTGCTCAAAATAGCGCTTAGGTAGACGCTAGAAGCATCATCTGAGGTACCACCCGAACTCTCTGGACTACTTAGTCTAGTGCTGCAGCTGAGCCATGCATGGTTGAGCATCAGGTTTTTGGATACGTGCAGACTCCTCTACTTTAATCAGCTCTACTAATTGGTGGGTACCTTACTAAACATAATATCGTGGCTTAGGAAAGAATGAAGAGATGACAATGAATCATGTTGGGTTTGCTTTTGTGCATTTCAGCAGCGGAGCATTATCACTTGCAGCACGCTACTTGTTATACACGATAAGCTGGCCATGCAGGATGCAATTCGCTATCTGCTGGACGGTAATAGCGACAGAGAATTGCGGGATGGATCTCAGAATTTCAAAACTCATACGATTCAGATCTTGCTGGTGTGTTTCTGTCAAAGCCGACGACAACCCGTCAAGTTCTTGCACTCCCTCTGGTATTTTGACTCCCCCGGGTACTCTCTGGTCTGCCGGCATGGTGTTTTCATCGCTTTGGGCCAGACTGTGACCTGGTACGATCCAGTTATATTCGCGACCATTATACAGGAAGCGACCTGCGATATTTTGCACCTCCTTGGTCGGATGTGCCTGAGTCCAGAGAAGTCCATCAATGCCGCAGATCTGGACGTATGGAATCAGCAAGCGATAATTTAAGAGTGAGCTCGAAGAGATACCGTCACAGAAGACCATTGGATGTTCAGAGGGATCGGCTGATATTGTTCCAAATCAACTGGGGGTTGATTTATCCATTTATCTAAGAAGTACTTGAGAGATCGCTGAATTCCGACAGGCATTTTGCGGAAAAGCTTTGATCAACGTTGTGGAAATATTGGTGCTGGAAGTTGCGATGTAGTCGAGCGACTGATTTGGAATGAGTTATCAGATATCATCAGCTACCTATGATGAAGACCTATTTATACTCTTTGAGACTAGCTAAGCTCGACCTTCATGTGCAAGGACAACGCCAACAATCTTAGCATCCACGTATCTTATGCAGTTGCATGAAAGAGCAGCTGTGATGCTTTACCTTTCTGAGCATCGATACGATTTGGCTGATTACTCCACCTAGAGCAAGGCCTTCCATGGCTAATCTCATATTCTCAAATTTTGGGCTTAAATTCGCTCTACTCATGCAATCTTTTCAAGCTAGCGAGAAATGGCACAGCTTTTAGCAACCATATGCCTTAATCTACCGACCTATTAACATCCTAGCCCGTCCTCGCGACATGAGCCAGCTGAATCAATGGAAACGAGAGGACTTACTAACTATACGACGCTCAGATCCCTGCTGCTGCACGTAAATCCGTGGGACTTAGCCAGGTCTAGCGGCTGTCCAGAGTCTCAGATACTCATCACTTGCTGCAGACCTAGATGCAAGCTAGGGCCAAACTAGTATCTGCAGATGCATGGACCAGTAGTGATGAGGAGGAGAAGCAATTTCATCCGTTTGCAACGCTAATGCAGGTTATGGTTTAGGTGAAATTGCTTTCTGTAGTGCGCATAAGGTCATGTACATAGATTGTGAACATCACCAATTAATTACGATGAGAGGACTGGTACATTTCGCTAGTAACAGTAGATCAAATACAACAATATAGTCCATCACGACCTCGGCTTGAATCTCCTGACGGCAGGCTCTCTGTTTGCAAACTCTTGTAAGAAATCACTGCCACCACCATGAGCGCTGATTATTTTCTATATGATATGAAAGGTCCGGTAGCTGAGGCATTCGACGTTTTGCCTCTGAATATGGAATAGACACCCAGACTTTCCATTCTTTATAAAAAAAGGAAACTAGGATATTTTCTTCCGCACTTTTCGGGATTGGGCCATGCTCCGTGAGTTTATAATCATCAAGGAGTACCAAGGCTGTGGTAAAGAAATGTATGATAGGTATCTCATTCCTTACTTTTCGACCGGGAAAATAAATGGTGACTATGTGGTGCTTATGGTAGACTGCTGTAGCCTCATTCGTGTTGAGGGTAGCGGCCTCGATGTCCGGGGTTATATCTTCCTATGAGCGGTCAGAGGACAGATACAGCAGAAAATCAACATTGAAAAAGTAATACTAACAAAGTCAATTTCGAACGGAGGCTTGTTCGAGACAAAAAGCCACTGAGGTAGGGACGGATACCTAGACGAGTACCACCAGCCATAGAAGGATGATAGGCATGGAAGACAGAACATATTTGTTCATGCAGCTTGAGCCCGGGAGTCCGCCTAGGCAGTCTGGTTTGAAATGTGTGGTGAACGCAGGCACTATTTCGGAGGTTTCGGCTGGCCAGGCTTCTTTACACCGGTAGTATCGTATGCTCCTCTGTTGGGTACAGTCTTGGAGTCAGAGATCATGCTGTTGAGATGACGCGGAACCGGTGAAAGACTTGAATCGATCTATCAAGATGGGGTGGACCTGGGACAAGGCTGGCATCTTATAGGCATTGTGCTTCATATTGCTCCTTCAAGTAGATTTATATGCATGCAGGGTACCTAAGCTAGCCTATATCAGATTACCAAGTTTCCGTTCAGGATCTGAGCCAACCGATATTCGAGCATCAGACTATGAGCTAAGCATGCCTAGCTTGGAGTAGATTTCACACCGATGGCCATCTTATCCTGAATCATCATTAGGTTTTGGATATTTGATCCAAGACTTTTTCAGTAATTTCTTTTTCAATCAGTAGTGACTTTTAAGGGTCGTTTACTAACGTGGGCCCCATTTTAATGCAGCGTTAGTTAGATTTACCTCCAATCATGCTATTGGCTACTTTTGGGGTTTTGAAACTAAAAAAGGCTTGAAGTTCTGCAGGCCTGCATAAACCAAGCTGGTGCCCAATTTTGGAAAATTTCGAGCATATTCCTCGCATTCGATAAGTATCTCATCCCTTATATGCTCTTCTGAAATATCGTCTTGAAAATTCCCTAAAGCTGCGAAAATGAGGGTTAGAATGAGGTTTATTATCAAAAGACTTGAGGTAGCCAGCGATCTGATATCATTATCATATTCGAAGATCGAAGGGACCGACTCATAATTTATTTCTGGACACTGGCTGACATCACTCAGCATAGTTTCCTTGTGGCTTTTCTGTTGGGTTAGGTTAGGTGCGAATCCTCTCGGAAACAGGGGGGCTGTTGCCTATTTTGGTTGGCGTTACGCTAAGTATTTTTCAGGTTAGTCGCTTTTATTAGTAATCAGATAAAAGAAGGCAAAGCTAACTCTCGCCGAGAAGACTGGAGATCAAAGCCCGTAGGTGCCTGCTGATAGGATAGCTAACCCGGAATGATAGGCGCCGCGCTAGTACTTTATTTATGCAAGCCTTATGCATGTTAACTATTCTATTGGCTAGACTCTTAACATTCGGCGACTAAATGTGTGAAACTCTGCAGGTCTGCATAAATCCAGTCAGCGCTCAGTTTCCGCATTGCAAAATCCGCTTTTGGTGATCTTATAAGCCAAGTTTGTCATATGGACTCATTTTCATCTTCACTAAATTCAAAATGTCAGCGACAACCGTTCTCTCCCAGTTGAAGGGTCTGCTTGAAAAGACTAAACAACTCAAGGAAAGATTTCCTAAGATCTTTCCAACGGACAACCAGTGGGATACTTTGATTGAATTGAGTTTCAAGCTCACGGAAGCTACGAAAGAGGTCCATAATGAAGTCCAGATACAGAGAGAATCGCGATCGGAGCGAGCGTGGAAGGAAAGCGAACAACACAGACTGAAAGCCCAGTCGTGCAATGGTCAGCTTTTCACGACAGGTCGGTTGAAGCAACCCGTTATCTTTCGTAGGAATATTGTCACTATATTTGAAGGTCCAAAGGACTCCCAATTCGATTCAGAGGATACCAAGCTTAGAAAGATATCCACACGTGAGAGATGCAAGTCAATTCGCGACCTGACTCCCGATGGTGTGCTTTCGTGGGCAATCGCTTTCCCTCCTACTGTCTGGGCGGGAGGCTCTATGGCCTCTGATGTTTTTGCGTGTCTTCTTGATAGCATTGAGCCGGATGTGGTCCAGACATGGCCTCCACTGATTCGAGAGACATTGCAAAAGCTCATGGAGGATGAAGAAGCTTTGAAGAGGTCGATTGAGTATCAAGAATTCCTTAAAGGTTGGTCTGCTAAAATTCGCAAAATGGCATTGAATTCTCATGGTCAGTAGCACTTGACAATCCACCCCAACGCCCAGTACAACATAAAAAACGCCGACGTATCGAATATGAACGTGGAAAGATCAATACACTGGCAAATGAGTCATCACCGTCCAATGAGAATATCACATCTTCCCTCACCAGAGAAATCCAGCAGACGTCATGTCGTGATTCGACGCAAGATATTCTAATCAGTAGGCACAGTACGTATCACTCTACGGTATGCAAAGCTAACTATAGGTAGATCACCGACAGAACCCTATGACGATTCACGGACTACTTGAGCCAGCTTTACAATCAGTTTTTCCTGGTGCACAGCCATTTGGTTGTGGTAAATGGAACCCACAGTTCTGGTTGGATTGGGCCAGGCTAATAACTTCACAGTTCGGACACACGGTGATAGAGACAAAACCAAATCTATGAAAATGGTGGTGCCAAATAGAGCATCCATTGTGAGAGGGCGACCGAACTTTCTGTTGCAGTCTCCATCTAGCGAGAACAGAGGTATTCAAATTGAAATTAAATACATGAGTTAATTGCTAATACATTGAAACAGAATTTAAGCATATGTACACGAGCGCACCAGTTAGCGTTGTATCAAAATTACCACAGCAGATCAGAACCGCCATCGAGAACAGCGCACTGTGGAAGTGGGAAAGAGATCAGGGATTGCAGGTCACAGGATGTTTAGCAACTTTGTTTCCAAAAAGTAACCAACAAGATGTCTCCTTCACTATCTGGTGTGGTAACAAAGATGGTTACGACATAATCGAAGCATTCAGTCTCCAACTTGATATGTCCTCCTAGGTGTGGAAATATACGCTAGCTCCTCTGACATAGACAGTGTATTCAGCAGGAACCGTGAAAGCTTCGTATTCCGTTGACGGCGTTTCGTTGTCTATGTGTGTGTGATAGTGTTCCGTTTTCTCATTGTAGATCGAAAGATAGTATCCCTTGAAATATATCGTCCTTTCAGTCGAAGTCGGTGGGAAGTAATGGCCTGGTATATCCTTTTCTTCCTGCCCAGCTAGAGCAGCGCTGCCTCTCTAAGTAAAGAACATACTTAGCTATATTGAAAGATGAGGTTTGCAAAATGTGTCTTACCTCCATGTTACGGCAATAGAATCACCTTTCCGATGTGAGGATATTTGATTCAGCGGAGAGAGTGCCGAGAAAGATTTGTTCTACTTGACGTAGTCTCCTAATTCAAGGCAGTGATGCTGCATGAATAAAAGATCACTGGAAATCGCGATATTTGGTCAGGCTGGGAAAAGCATGTGACAAATTTTGACTGACCGACCACAAACGCTATATGGAGAGCAAGTATTGGTTAGGTAGCAGCGCATTAGGCGACTTCAAAACATTCTTAAAATGTACCAAGTGTTTTTCATGTCGGATATTTTTCTTCGAGGGGTATGATGCCCCCCCACCTTATCACCCAATGACGAAGATGATGGGTTCGCGAAATTTGGGAGACAAACACTTGAACCAATTAGGGGCTACTGGTGGATCCTGTAAGTAACATCACCAACCCCAAATAGTAGAGATATTATCACGTGAGTACGATCACGTGTTGCATTGCTAGTGAAACTGCCGTAGGGCAGCCGGTTTGCTACACGAGCACCGACAAGCACCATCGATTTTATTAGTGAAATTGGAGCACCTTTCCGAGCTGAATCTAACGCGTGTAGGGCATGTTGAACGGATAAGGTGTGAAGTCAATGGCCAGTTTTATTATATCAGAATTGCTAGTGTTTTACATATAAAATAGATCCAGTATTCTACTAAACGAGTGTTGAGGGGTAACTAGCAAACAATGAATCGAATTCTTACTCAGCAATCTCCGTTCGTTCTATTGGCCTGCAGCCACCCTAGTTTTTGGCCGCCCGAAAAGCCAACGGAAGTTAGCTAGTTCCTAACTTATTTTATCCACGAAGGCATATTCATCTCATGACTCTTTCTCGCCTTTGTGGAATTTTTCGATATGGCACTGGTCCTTGGTCAGGTTTTGAAAGGGAAGACGGGGATTTACACAGTTATGAAACAACTGCACGATCATGTTTGGCTCGCTACGTATGTATCCTCAATTTCTTCTCAGAATAAAGTACTCACAGCAACGATTATAGAAGTCAGCACCAAGAAAAAGTTGTGGCGAAAAGTGTCAGACACTTTCGACTGCAGAACGAACGAGATATTCTTCATCGTTTTCAGAATCGAACCCTCTATATTCGCCCGCTAATTGACGAAGTCCTTGACAATTCCTTGGGTCCTACCACACTCATACTACGATACTTAGATGATGACATACTACATGCCTCAAACAACCAGCGTCTTACCCGTCCAGAGGTTAAATATATTGCTCAAAAAGTGCTAAAGGCACTCTCAATTTTGCATGACGAGGGATTCGTACACACTGGTGTGCTCCACCCTCTGGGGTTGCTATTCTACGCGATTATAACTAATTGGTGATGTAGATATCAAACCGAGCAATGTGTTGGTCAACTATGGCCACAATATTCGGTTTACAGATATTCAACTAGCCGACTTTGGGAGCACTGTTAGCGTTGACTCCTCTTTCGCACAACATGGCGAGCCTATCGGTACTCCTATTTTCCGGAGTCCTGAAGCGCAACTTCAAATGAAATGGGGCACAGCAACAGATATTTGGTCCTTCGGCGCAATGGTAAGTTCTATCTTGCTTCAGCTAGTATCTGGCCTAATGATAATACCTAAACAGCTGATCAGCCTCCTTTATGGACATGGATTTCACATCTTCAAGCCTGATGTCCCTGCAGATCATGATGAGTACGATGTGAAGATTCTCATGAAGCAGCATAGATGCTTCGGGCCTTTCCCAGAAACCTTTGAGCAGATTGCCGACCAGGAACGATTAGCGGTTCTTGTCTGGATCATGCAAAACAGTCCTCCTGAAACGTTGAAACCATTTCATCTCACCTCTACGCAGGAAATTTGTCAGGAAGATAAGGTATTTGTGCTCCGGATAATGAAGCTAGATCCTAGAGACCGGCCATCGGCACGGCAGCTTTTGGAAGATGAGTGGTTCCGTCAACCTTAAAAGAGTTTCGACATTATTTTTCGCAACTACAGTAATATCAAAAACTCGATCTTTCTTGCCACCTTCCACGTTTGACATGACTCAGCTTAGATTCACCTTGTAAAATTTTCAGAATTGTCCGACCAACCCAACAAACATAGGCTAACATACTAGCCTTTGACAGGAAAATGCACAGACTTCCCTTCCCCGTCGTTATCGAAACAGACGCCGGTATAGTGATCTCGTGGATCGTCACTCGTATGCTGGGCTTCTCTGTTAGATATTAGCTTATGTTCCGATAATATATTCGGGGTAATTCATCTCAACCTTTGACACACTTCCGTCGTTCCCAACGGAATTAGCTGCTTAGACGCTTCAACAGCACTTTTAAATCCAGGTCCTTGTTGAAGCGCGACAGAATCAGGTCTGAGCCAGTCAGAAGTTTGAGTTGCTACTGAAAGTGCTATTTCTTGTCCCCCTTTGTTGATGCTCCCGATGGCGACTTTCTTGAGGATTCGGTTAAAAGACATTTTGATGTGTGGCTTATCAGCTCCTTGGATATTCAGCAATGTAAGATTGGTCTTCAGTTGGAATGTTTTGGTGCTAGATGGTTAGGGGAATCAGAGACAGACCTAGGTGTCCTTATATAACAATTTCTAACATCGTGTTGAATCGCCGTATTATGATCTGTCCATTTAGTTAGAACAAAGACATGTCAGCTTACAGTGCATACTCATTGATAAAATATTTTACTAACACCTTATGGATTAAACCAGAATCGGAGAATCGTATCCAATAGCTAAGGGCTCAAGTCACAATTACAGCGCTTAGATGTCATCGGGTGATTGGTCGGCGGCTTGACAAGAACATGATTGTCGCGCCCATTTTTGGACCACCACTCCTTCCAGAGTATTCGTTGCTGCTGCCTAAAGCCTGCTAGTCATTTACTTTGTCTCGTTGGCTATACCTGAGAACCTCCTGGAACTTGAGGCGTTATTTTGTCACAAGCCCTATAACCTACGAATCCACTGGATCTACCTGCTCGGAAAGTCTCCGCGACCCTTCGAAACATAAGGCGGTTAACAAGGATTTGCCATTCGCTGACAGCTATTACGAGGTGCTGGTAAATAGGACTTTATACGCGCTATTAATCCAATCAAGACGTGATAATGTCACTATAGGTTATCAGGCATTTCAATTCTCCATAGCCTATTTGTTTTGGCGTTTCAAAAGTTAGACGCCTTCACGGCTTGGTAGTCGTTACAGATTGATTCTCCCTTCGCCATTTCGATCACACCGAATGCTTCCTCGATCTGAGCGCACAATCTACTCCGGATACCGGCTAATTCTGGGACTTCAGGGTCCTGTCGTACTTGCTGTCGTTGTTCGGTGTTTTCTATTTCTAAATTTCTGTCTCACCATAGTGCACTAAAGTGGATAGGATGAGATTACATTTTAAATATCGACCCTAATAACTAGGCTCTTCTGGCAGGTCCTGGGATCCTTCAGTTAGGCTTCGTGGACCGAAGAGTGCTAGAGGCGATATGCACTGTTAAAGCATACACTCGAATAGAGAGGAGATCAACTGCAGGGCTCGTTCCATCGAAGACATCAATCACAAACTGCCTACGGTGAATAGCGCTCCACAGTTCGGCGACTTCGGGCTGGGCCGTATCGCGAACGAAGCGTCGACTCCGTTGCAGATTGGGAGAGACTATCTATCCGTTGCTGGCGATCTGAATGTGGCGACGAGGGGGGTGTGTTATCTCGATCAGTGGCACCATGTGACGATATAACTGATGATTTTGAAGTCGAGTCCCTGAGGACATTGTAGTATCGGAACTGGAGCGTACCCTGCTTCCGATCGGGAAAGTGCTTCAGGATTTGCGACCAAGGCAGGTTGTCCTTTTCTTTCAGCAGCTTCAAGCGAGCATCTTCCTCATCGGTCCAAGGCTTCTTGCGCCTGCGTTTTTCTCCCAAGCCTGACTTTCGAGTATTCAAATGACTGTTCCGTTGATTGTCACCTGCTTTTTTGAAGATCTCATCTGTCGAAAATGTATGAAGGTCTCGTTCCTGTGTGCCATTCACTTCGCACCGACCGTTCCCTATGCTAAGCGTGTTGCCCTCAATCGGCGGACGGTCGTCTGAGTTCCCTCTGTCCTCTGCCCATGAAAGGGAGTACATAATCTGTGACGGAAAGAACTCGCAGGTCAGGACACCTCGCTGAACCGTCCTCAAGTTTGGAAGCGACAAGTCTCCAAGCTTGAAATCCCTAACCGCTTCTGGTTTCATTGGGTCGGTATTGGCGATAGGCTGATACTTGGGTCGTTTTGCGGAACGGCCCTGGTTTTCTACATGCTCTGCTCGGTCGACGTAATCATCGTCATCATCATCATCATCATCGTCATCGTTTGAGTCGTCGAACTCATCACTTTCGTCGAATGGATCTGTTCGGTCCGGCTGCGTCTTAGTGCGCAAACGAGAAGGGCGTTTGCATGGCTTGGGAGGCTGTGTCGCAGGTATGACTACAGCGACAGGACAGATTTCACGGGGGCAGATTCCGTTTCGTTCACTAGATACCGATGCTGACGGGTCTTGAGACTGGATGGACCTTGGTTCATTGGTCGAATGATCACCCTCGCATGAGTGTAGACTATCTGGGTCGTCACCTTGGTCCTGCAGCGTAAGGCCAGTTCCCCTGTTCACACGAGAATCCATGTTCAGAGGGAGGGCATTTGAGGTAGATTCCAATTTCTCATTGGGAACATCCTGGCTCTCTAAGCCGTCGCCTCTGACACCAACAACGGGCTGATGCATCAGAGTCTCTGCTAACTGAAAATCGGTAGCAGCGTCATTCGTCAGTAGCACTTCTCTATCATCACAATGTGCGACTGCAACTGCAACAACATCTTCGCTTCCTAAGTCGGAAGCTTTGCGTTTTGGTTAGCATTCTGTATAGGTGGAAAAAAGGCTCATAGTAAAGACACGGATCACCTACCGGCAGAATTATGAGTCCCATATCGTTGTGAACCGTGAATCACTTGTGTTGATTCTTCGTGCAGTGAATATAGCCGTACCGGGTCCTGAAACTCTGCTGGAGCACCTGGACTAGCACGTCGAATATCTGAAGAATGTTCTCATCCCGTCAGCATTTTCTCGATATCCGCTAGGGAATTGGGCTCTCTCAATTGGACACACTCACCAGACGATCGACTTTCGGAGTTATCTGTAAGACTTTTACTGCCATTACGGCGATGTTGCCTCTCTCCCTTATCCTCCGCGGTCGTGCTCACCACTGTGGTATTCTTGCACGCTATCTCGTTCCAAGCGGCGAGTTCTGTATCGAAAGCATTTGTGGATGAAGATATTTGAGATGTCTGCTCTTGATCGACTGGGATGGAAACGAAGTTGGGCATTGACTGATGTGACTGGGTAGGGGATGAGTCGGGTTTTGGTGGTAAAGGATGAATCAATGGAAGGCATTTTGATGGCAGTGGTGCAATTTTGGAAGATTTGGAAGATTTGGACGGCTTGGGAGGAAGGGGGGGTTGATACGCGATAATCGCGTCGAGATTGATCATCATGAGAAAGGGGAGATGCAGCAGTAACAGAGTGAGTATTGGAGAGCAGAAAATTGAACAGGAAAGAGGTTGCCGGAAGGTACGGACAACCGTCTCGTTTAGTACTGTGATGACTGCCAGCTTTATTTTGGCCGATTCCGGAGCAATACCGTGGTTTGTGCAGGAAATATCAACTCTACCCTTCCAGGAAGCCCATTCCCCAGCTCGAGAACGTCGCGAAGTCTGCTTTGTATCGCACAATCTCGCTACGATCATCACTTGACATAGCCACCTTGGCTGTCGTAGCTGACGCGTCTTTCAACCCTTTCATCCAACTTTTTCAATGCACGATCTTTCCTGATTGGCAGCCGTTCCAGGCATAAACCTGTGCTTCATCGTGGTGAGACGACTACTGCAGCACAGTCACATCGGGTGATTGCTCTGACCATTGACCTGACTGGAAAAATCGCGGCGATGACTCACGATAAGTACACTTGACGTGATAGACATCCACCCAAAGTCTGCCTTGGTGCGCGCGGCAAGTTTTTCATTGGCCGTCATCCTCTTCAACAAGCAAGTGGTAAGACATCAGGAGGTATTTTTGATCAACCTGGCTGGACACGTCTTGCCGCCACAGTCGTGAGCCCCTCCGAGCTGAATGTCACAAACAGGGCACTTCAAGGATCAGCGCTTCACCTCAGACCAATCCTTGCCTCTGTCTGACTCCTGTTCCGCTCACGACCTACGGTCAGCATCCTTCATTCGTCGCACTGCGCCCACCATCAGAACGAGGTCTCGGTGGCTGGCTGACATTGCGACGTCTTGGGTTGCAACGTGTCTCAGCCATCCTCATCGCCTCAGCGCACATCCCCTTAGATTCGCAAGAAGCCGACCAGTCCAGCGAATCGACGAGTCATCCTGGCTGGCAATCTGCACCTCACACGTCCCAGTCCTGCAGTGCATGTGGGGGCAGAAGAGTGGTGTCCAGTTTTTCAGCCGGGTCTAGTGCATCGACCGGTCCCCTCGCCATCGTCCGAGCGAGGAAAATGCGAAAGGAGACGGACGGTGGCCGTGGAGCGACGCACTCGCAGTTTATATACTTCGACCCGAACGTGACGAGGACGCGATCCCCGATCGGGACCGGTCGACGGCGGCTAGACCGCATCCGGCACCTCGATTTCCGAAACCGGTTTAGCGTCATCCGGAACAACCAGGACGCAGGATCGGGCGTCGCCGGCGCAAATGGAAAGACTCCTTAAATAACTTTATAAATACTTTCTTTAATTCTTATTTATATTATTCTTTTAGTTTTTATTATATTATAACTCTTT
>JAMAGM010000104.1:0-17488 GCA_023626175.1 Talaromyces sp. PX1902
GGCCCTACTCGAACACGTGTCTGTCATAACCCATAAGGTTGCATATAGACGTTAAATATGAATAAATAAATAAATATGAAATATTAGATATATATACATTCTTATTAATAGCTAAAGTTAATAGTTATTATTTTTAAGTTTCTTTATAATTTTAAATAATCTGTACTTGACTATATCAAACTTATTACTTAATTATTTATTCTTAATATTAAAAGTTTTTAATTCTAGTATTTATTATAAAAGATAAACTCTCTCTCCCTTTTTAAGGATTAATATGTTCTTATATTTTATATTATAATATTATTTTATTTTCTATTCTACTTACTATATGTCTTTAGATATTATATTATATATTTATTATATATAGATTACCTGTAAGATTACTTTATTAGATCTTTCTTTTAATAATATAGAAGTCTATATTATTTATAGATATCTTTCTAAATTAGCGAAGTGTGGTACTTCTCTAGTTGAGATATTTTTTATATTATTTATTACAAATTATATTAATAATAATATCTCTACCTAATTATCTTAGTTCCAATCTAAATAGTATTATAGATATTGTTTAATTATTTATATTATTCTTTTAATTAGTCTATCTATCTATTAGTAATTTATAGTTAATAGATTATATTTAATTCTATACGCCTTTATAATTATTTACTAATATTTTAATCTAAATAATTTATCTCTATTAGATATAATTATTTTTAGTAATCTAGTCTAGCTGAATACTTCTTATAATATAAATATTATATATTGTTTGACTGTAAGATCTTTTAGTATTAATTTTATAATAATATATTTTATTAGTCTATTAATAATAATAATAATTTTTATATATTATAGTCTAGTAATTAAATCTTTTAATTCTAGTAATCTTTATATAAAATTAACTATAAGATTCTCCTATAGTTCTTTTAGTATATTTAGTAATTATATTTTTCTATATAGTTAATAATTAATTGGTTTATTCCTATTATAATTATTACATTTACTAATATATTCTATAATTCTTTTTCTTATATTTAGGAAGTAGTATTGCCTCTAAATCTTTTTTATAGTTCTATCAATTCCTTAATATTCTTATAATAGTGGATTATGGTGCTCCTTAATAATTTCTATAATTATTATTTAAGGTACAAGTATAGATCTATTTTATACTACTAATCTATTTTATCATATAGTTTTTTTATTTACTAACACTATTATAAGTATTTTATCCTTCTATGTAGCCTATATTATTTATTAATAGAATCCTATTTTATTAATAGTAATTATAGTAGTGAGTACTGCTTTATTATTATATTATATTCTATCCTTGTCTTCAACTAGTATATTAATTTTTAGTTATTTAAAGCTAATTATATAGTCTAGGTATCAGTTTAATATATCTATAATTATATTTTCTTTTCCTTTAATATATTTAATTTAAAATTTAAATTTTAATAGATACTCAGCCTATCTAACTTATTATCTAATTAACTCTTTTATTATTATAAAATATTTAAAATTATAATAGTTATTTTTTATAATTATTTCTTCTCTTACTCCTTATAAATAATATTTTTATTATTTAAATACTTCCACTATCACAAGCAATTCTCTATTATGAATATTATAGTTCTTTTCTACTATAGTGAATTTTCTTAAAAAGAAAATAACTAGTCTCTATTTCCTATTATTATCTAGTTATTTAAGAATAATCTCTAGTGTATACTCTAATATATCTAGTTATATAAGATATAGTTTATCTGGATTATATAATATAAATATTAATATATTTCTAATTAATTCTTTAATACTATTAAATACTTTTTCTCTTTACTTATTCTATTTAAATTTAAGATTTTTTTTAAATAGCTTAGTTAATAGTTAAGCAATTTTAGAATAATTCTATAAGTAGCATCAAATATATCTACTAGCTCCTAAGAATCCTTATATTTCCTTAATATTTATTAGTGTTAGTTAATTTAATATTAAATCTATCTTTTCTAGTTATATTTTTAATCCTTTTAAGGTATAAACTATTCTTAAATAGTTAATTATAGTAGTATTGAATTTGTATTTTTTAATCTTAAAGGTTAATCCTATATCTATAAGCTTTATTATTATAAGTTATATATATTTATTGTGTTCTTCTAGTTTCTTAGAGAATATAATAATATTATTAAAATATACTATAATAAATTTATTAAAGTATTTTATTAGAATATAAATTATATATCTTGCAAATTCTATAGAAAGTTGTTTTAAATCTATTAATGTGACTATCTATTTAAATAATTCTATATTTATTAAGAAGATGGTTTTCTAGATATCTTCTTTGACAGTTCTTAGGTTGTAGTAATCTTATTAAATATTAAAGATTATTATAATCTTTATTTCTTATAATAGATCTCTTTTCTATTTTTGATATAGTATTTTATTTATATTATTAATTATTTTATTATTTAGTGCTTAGTAATTAATAACTATTTATTCTATTTTATCTTTCTTTAGTATAAACATAAGCGAACTAGAGACTAGTTTTTATTTTTCGTATATATATTCTATAGCTAGGAATTCTCAAATAAACTTGTTTTCTAATTCTAGCTAGTCTTGTGATTTGTGTTATTACTTAACTAAAAGTAATATAAATTCTAGTTTTAATAATATTCTTATTTTATATTCTTTTATATAGTTTAATAACTAGTATTCTTCTTTTATAAATAATTTGATAAAATTATAGTATTTTTTAAATAATTTTATAAGTACTTTCTTTAATTCTTATTTATATTATTTTTTTAGTTTCTATCATGTCATAACTCTTTTTTTAGATTATTCCTATTTCTTTTTAGATTGCTTCTAGATCCTTTATTTTTATTTAGTTTTATTTTTTATAGCTAGCTACAGCATTTTCTATATCTTTAATTTATTTAAGCTGATATTTTTCTTTAGCTTTATTTATAGAGGTATTTTTCTTAATCCCTTCTATAGATTTATAATTTCTTTATATTCTTCTAGCTTAGTTCTTAGAATATAGTTATTAATTAAAACTGTTCTAGTTATCTAATTAATAATAGGATTCTATTCTTATAGCTATAGTATTCCTAGTACTATGTTATATCCACTTATCATTGTTATATTAAATAATATTATCGTGGCATATAGTTCTGATTTTAATAGTATTAGTTTAGTCTTTACTTTATATCCTTATATAATTAAATTTCTATCTATTCCTATTATATTAACTTATTCTTTTATTTCATGTTTTTTGATCTGTAATTTTTCTATAATCTTAGAGTAAATATAGTTTCTAGTAGCTTCTAAATTAAGTAGGATTTATATCTTTAGATTGCAAAGTTCTATTAGGATAATAATAGTTCAATATTTTTAGTTTATTATAGTAGTAATTATATATTTTTTCTAGTGCTAATCTATATAACTTTAGACTACTTTAATATATTCTTTAAGGCTATTGATATACAAGCCTCTATAATAGTATTAATAGAATGTTGCTTGGTATTCTCTTTTATATAGATTAGAATATATTAGATGTTTATTTTCTTTATATATATATCTATATCTTGGGTTTTTTTAAAGGTATATATATTTTGATTATACTACAATCTCTAGTATCTTAGAGAACCATTAGTTAATTTTTTTATTGAGGTTATAGAATCTATATCTGTTGTTATAATAGGTTATCTAGTGTACTTTAATATGGTTATATTCTTCTAGGTTTAGATAATGTATGTAGATATAGTTTAGTATATATCCTAATTATCTATTATATAATTAGTATCTATTCAAGTTTAAGATTTTTTTATAAATTATTGCTAAAACTTTATTACTGTATTTATATATTAGATAGTTCTAATATATCTATTTATAATATTTTTTATATCTTTCTATGTGTTCCTTCCACGTGTATTAAGATTCTTTTTAATAAATTACTTTTATAGATATGTAAGTGTATAGATTATCTCTCTAATATTTAGCTTTTCTAATTTTATATTCTATTTTCTATATAATATTATAGCTTTGGCTACTTTTATAGGTTTTATTATTATAATTAGTTTTGCTATAAGTATAGTTATATCTACTAATTAATTAGTTTATTTTTTTAATTTTTTATTTTATTTCTTCTTATTTATTTAAATAGGATTCTTGTTATTCTTAATTTAAGACTAGCTAGCTTATTACTCTTTCACTATTGTCTTAAAACGCCAATTAAGAATAAAATAACTTAATTAGTAAGAAATCTTTATAGTTAGTACTTTTACTAAACTTTTCTACTTCTTTAGGTTTTTTTATTATTATAGATGCTTATTTTCTCTGTATTTTATGGCTCTAGTTATTCTTTAGGACTATATAGTAAGCATCCTTGTGCGTGTCTATAGATACTTAGATTTTATCTTCTAACATTTATTATATTTCTTTTTATAGTTATTTTTATTTTTTAGCTTACTACTAGATTCTTTTCTTATATTATTTTAGTAATTTATTATCTATTTCTAAGATTTCTTCTATATTGCTCTTATTAGGGGTATATATATAGATAGCTGTTGTAACTTATTATTAAGTTCTATAGCTGGCTGTTCCTTGGGACTTTTTTAACTTATAATATTTATTTATAAAATGTTCTAGTATTCTATAATTAAAGTAGGTTTTTTTTTTAACTAGTTTTTCCTTTTCTTTTTTTATAAGGGTTGTATTTAATTGTATTATGACGTTACTATCTCAGTTATATTATTCTTGCTAATTTCTATGGGGTTATTCTTTATTTATATAGAGCATTCCTCCATGCTTTCTCTATATTTAGAATTCTTATTTCTTTTATTTGATCTTAAAGAGCTTATTATCTATTTTAATGGCTATTTTAATAAATTTGTTAAGATCTATTAATTAATCTAGTTTAATTAGTTTAAACTAGACTTCTTCCTTAAGCATGTTTTTGAATAATGCTATAAGAATATTATTATTATAGTTAAGAGGTGCTATGATCTATCTAAATTTAATAGCTAACTGCTATATAGATCTAGTTTACTATAAATAGTGTAATTATTATTTAATATTCCTAACTTTATTAATATTTCTAAATGCTTTAGTTAGTTTAGTCTTAAAGTTTTTATAACTTTAAAAGACTCTTTTGATAAGGTTATTCTATTTATCTTCTATACTGGTGTAGTAGTTATTGAGTATAGATTATATCTATTTAGTTACTTTATTATTAAGGTATAATAAAATAAAAATAATCTTTTATTAGTTATTTTTGATTTTATTCTTGTCTAAGTGCATTTCTATGTTAATTAAGAATATTTTGAGCTTTAATCTAATTCTATTAAAGATTATAGATTTTAGCATCTTTATTTTTTCTTAATTGCTAATATTAGTACTTCTAGTAGAGAGTTCTAATATCTATATTTTAAGTTATTTAATATAGTCAGCTTAATTCTTATTTTTATTTTTAAGTTTAGTGATATAATTTATAAGCTAATCTATATATTTTTTAAGTATAATTAATTAATTTATTAGGTTAAGTTCTTTAGTTATCTAGGCCACTAGCTGTTTATTGGTTTTTAATAATTTATTATTATTTATTATCTTATTTAAGACTTCTCTTTTATAATAAGGGTCTTAAATTATTATAAATCAATACTTATCAAGCGTCTAGATTAGAACTAACTCTTTACTAAATAGTGATTTGGTGGTATTCTATTTAGAAAAGAGTAGGATGTCTAAGTAATAAATAAGAGAGTTTAAGTTAACTAGACTATAAGTAATAGTATACTTAAGATTAAATAGTTAATTTAAGATAGTAAGTAAAACTAGCTAAGAGAGTGAATGAGTGTCTTTATATACTAGAGGGTTTGTGATGGAGGGAAGCACATATTGTACCCTAGGCACGATATAGTGGTCCTCAGGTACGACCGGGTCGTACTCTGGGTACGATTCCTCGTATCCTAGGTACTCTCTGAGATGCGCCTCCTGCGTATCTCTTAGTACTAGGTGCGAATGGTTTTTAGTTATTTAATCCTATATTGTATGTGTTTCTAAGACTCCCTATTCAAGAACTAATAGTTCTTGAGTTTCTTGCTCTAAGACGTCTGTATTCCTGAGAGGCTATTCTTGGCTCTTAATTTACTAGATCTTCTGTTTGTAGGGTATACTTTGCACTGGTGAATCAGCGGCTGTAAGTGGCTGCTCTATTGCTTATATAACTAGCGCTGGGAACTAATCTATTGGCTGTGACGTTCTGTTTCTTCTGACACAATTATTATTTTAGTAAAAATCAATGATATTAAGCTATAAATACTACTAGATTTAGAGGTAACTAGAAATCATATATACTCTAAATTAATTAAGAAGTTATATATTAAGTAATATAAAATAACATAATAGATTAATATTATAAAAATTAATAGAGAATTAATTATAGAAGGATATTAGAAGCAAATAGACCCTATACTATTAAAGTTAGAACTATATGCCACGATAATCATCTTTGATGTCATAATAATTAATAGATATAATATAGTACTAGGAATACTATAGTTATAAGAACAGAATTCTATTATTAACTAGGCTATTAGAATAGTTTTAATTGATAATCAAATCTTAAGAACCAAGATAAAAAAATATAAAGAAATCACAAGCCTGCAAGAAAAATTAAAGAATAATCTCTTAATAGTAGAGCTAAGGTCTGAGACTAGCTTAAATAAATTAAAGATATAGAAGATACTAAAGCCTACTAGAAATATAATAAATAAAACAAAAAGAAAACAAATAATATTTAATAATATCTAGGAGTAATCTAAAGAAAAATAGGAATAATCTAAAGAAAAGATTATAATATAATAAAAACTAAAAGAATAATATAAACAAGAATTAAAAAAGATACTTATTATTATTATTTATTCATATTTAACGTCTATATGCAACCTTATGGGTTATGACAGACACGTGTTCGAGTAGGGCCCTAGGCCTAGGGCCTAGGGGCTCACCCCTAAGAGTTTCCAATGGTATGTAATTCTAGGCCTTAATCTCGCCTCCATACGGCGTATCTGCCAGGGACTTTTGGGCGTGCTTATAGGCCACTATATCTATAAGAATCTCTTATAGTTTCTAATATAGGGGCACCTCTAGCGAGCAAGGGCCCTGATGGCCGCGCTTAAGCATTAGAGTGCCCATTCCTCTATCTAACCCTCTTATCTTCCCACTCCCTTAGGGCTTCTCACTCCCATTAATCCCCTAGTTCTGCCTCTTTAATAGCGCGAGCGGTATTCTTAAAGAGGTTAATACCTCTAAGAAAATAGAATAACGCTGGTATAGCTTTAGGCTCACTAAATAGATATACCTTTAGAACATTCTCTGCTACTATAAGTAAAAGGACTTTAATATTAATAAGCTCTCAATAGAGAGCCTTTCTAGGCTTAGAGCATCTATGGTATTTAAAGAGGATATAGAAAGCTATTTCTTCTAGTATACTATAAGCTCTATACTCTAGGGAGTCCTAGACACTAATTTTATATAGATATGAGTCTATTAGAGCATATCTAGTCTTTAACTAGTAATAATAGCTAGCTAGGCGCTTTAGCGCTTTTCTAATGGCTCTATCTAACGCTTATTCTTATAGTATTCTATAGGCTTTTCCTCACTGATGAGTCCTCTAAATAATATTCTTATGGGCCTACTCTTGTATTACTTTATTTCTTGCTTCAGTATAGACACGTTTAATCTAGGCTAATAATAGATCTTTAAAGCTAGGCTCTATAGACTTAATAGTAGTATGTTTAGCAGCCTGGTCTATAAGCTTATTTTCTTTTATTTTACTATATTTAGATATCTACTATATTATAATTAAATAACTACTAGAGACTAGATATAATACTGCCTTATAAGTCCTAAGAGCTAGAGCCTATCTAGATCCTAGTTTTATTATTTATAGGTAGTTGATAGCATTTTAAGCATTAAGAAGGATATAAATAGGCTCTAGGAAATACCTATCTAGTGCCTATTCTAATGCTGAAGTGATAGCTACTAATTCCATATTAAAGACTTTATATCTAGTGCCTATAGGCATTTTAAGGCTCTCCTATAGAGTCCTGGGTATTGGCTGGAGCGCCATATCAGCGCTAGTACGCCTATTTTCTTGCCTAGAGTTATCCGACTAGAGAATTATTCTTAAATACTATTAATTTACTTCTTATAGTACTATCTCTATACTAGTAATCTAGATAGACCTAGAAAAAACCTCTTATATCTACTCTATAATATATTTAATCTCCTTTAATAGGTTCTTAGTTAGATATTAAGCTAGATGCTTTACTAGTCTTTAATTTATTTATTTAGACACTTAAGTCCTATTTTAAGTCTATTCTTAATTATCTAAGAGCTATTCTCTAGGCTAGGTATAAATATCCCTATACTAGAGCATAACTAGGAGTAACTATACTATTAGATAGATATTAAATAATAATAGAAGCTTTATTATATATCTTACTTTTCTTATATCTAATAGTATACTCATTAGCTCTAGAGCTATCTTCTAAATTAGGATCTTTATTAGTGTCTTTAAGAGTATATCTATAATAGATCTTGCTTAGTGATTAATAAGATATTATAGACTTTAGATCTATATTCTTTAGCCCTATTACTAGAGCTTAGAGTCCTAGAGAGCTTAGGCTTATATAGTGGCTTATTAGAGTCTCTAGATAAGCTCTAGAGTAAGGCTATTAGCCTTATAGAGCATATAAAGTTATATCTTGGTGCCTATAGCCTTCTAGAGATATATTATATAGTAGTATTAAAGGATAAGTTTTCTATTTAATATTATGTCTAATTAGTATACTATATTAGGCATTATCTTAATAGTAACCCCTTTAATAGTGACCTTAGTGCCTTTAATCTCCTCTCTAAATTAATTCTCATGTATTCTTATAAAGAAGGCTAGCTCTATCTTATCTAGATTGAATTAGACTCTATTTTCTATTCTCTATTCTACTACTATTTTAATAGTATATTATAGGGCCTTATAGGTCTCTTATATTAATCTAGCCACTATAATAAGCCTCTAGTTATCTATAAAGGATAGTCCCTTAACGTCTAGAACTGTGGTTTTAATAATGATTATTAGTAACTATATATATAATATAAAGAGAATAGATAATACTAGTAAGCCTTAGAGTAAGCTAGATTTAATAAAGATCTTTAGATCTAGATAACTATTAATAATAAGGAATATTTATTAATTTATTAAAAAAAAGACTATTTAGTATATTAAATCTCTATCTAGCTAGGCCTTCTAGAGATCCTTTATAAGCTTACTCCTTACTATATAGTTAAAAGCTCTCTTAATATTTATAAATAAGTATATCTTAATCTTATAGTTCCTCTAAGTATGCTTAATCTTGCTTATAAAATATGCTATAGTATTTATTATAGAATATTATTAGTACCTATTAAATTAGTTTTTATAGAATAACCCTCTAAACTCTATAAATTTAGTAATAAATTCTACTATTAGCTTCTCTACTACCTTATCTAGGTATTTAAATAGGCTTATTACTTAGTAGTATTTTATTATTATATAGTGGTTCTTATTAGGCTTCTATAGGAGCATTTTTTTAATAGTTTTCTAGGTCCTAGGATAGATCTCTAGCCTAATATATTACTAATTAGTGTTATTATTTAGGCCTAATCTAATTATTAGAGTAGCTAGATAGTGCGGAAGTTAAGTAAATTAATATTTAAAGCCTTTTTAATCTTTTAACTAAAAATTATATTTTATATAGTTAATTCTATTACTAGGTTATAGATATTTCTAGACCTTAGAAAATTAATCTTAGTATTATTTTTTAGAGCTTATAAGAAGATCTGTTCTTTAAAAAGAATCTTCTTTTTATTAAATATTATTACTACTACCTCCTCTATATTTAGATATAGAAGGGCTAGTATAGTACTATTAATAGTGGGTTTAATATAATATAATACTATTTAATATTATTTTTCTTCTATTTTAGAGTTCTTATCTATTTTTTATAAAAAGATCTTCTAATATTCTTTTTTTACTTATTATATAATAGTATAATAGACTTTTTAGGCTTTTTAATGATTCTTCTTACTAAACTCTTTAGTATAATATATCTTATAAGTCTTTTTATAGATCCTTTAAGTCTTAATTGTTTAAGGGCCCTACTAGCGCTTTAATTAGATATAGAATCTAATTTTTTAAATATATACTCTAAGCACTTTAATAAAGAAGTTCTCTACTAATATAGTTTTTTTTTTTATTTCTTTTAAAGAGTAGTTATCTGTTAGGTTTAAATAGAGGCTTATAAATCTTATCTAGATATACTTTACTACTTTTATTCTCTTTATATTCTCTATTAGAGTACTAATATTCTATTTAATAATTATTATTTCTTAAGAATTAGATTCTTCTTCTTAGGGCTCCTATAAGGCCTAGATAACTAGATAATCTAATATAGTTAGACCTAGTTACTCTATTTCCTAACTATCTAGTAGCCTTAGCGCCTTATTACTAATTATAAGGTTAATAATTAAGGTATTAGGCTTCTTCTCACCCCTAATTACCCCCTAAGAGATCTAGGTTTTATAGGGCCTAGTAGGCATATCTAGTTTATTATTAATAAATAGATTATATCTATTAATAAGTCTCTCTAGGATCTCTATATCTTTTCTTATTAAATTTAGAGCATTCTATATAAAACTATAGGTGTTAAAATCTCTAAGAATTAGGCATCTACTCTATAGAATAGGGTCTTAATTTATATTTATAAGGGCTTTCTAGTTATACTAGCTCCTACTAATATATGTATAAGAGACCCTTAACTAGCTATTATAATAATTTATCACCTTAGTATATCTATCTTACTCTATAATATCTACTGCTATAAAGTAGAGATGGTTTACTAGGTCTATTTAGGCCTTAATAACTATATTAATTACTATATCCTATTTAACCGCGATTATTATATAGATATACTCTCTAGGGCCTTCTAGATAGTAAAATAAGAAGTCTAAGTAGCTTATATTATACTTATTTATTAAGGGCTTCTAAAGATATACTATCTCTATACTAGCTTCTAATACTGCCTTTAATACTATATAGACTATAGTGCTGGTATAGATATAATTATATTAAAGTACTAATATAATCTCTAACTTAGAAATAAGTCTAGAATTACTATAGATATTACTTCTGCGTCTATTAGCTTAATATTATTTAGCTCTAGGTCTAGGGTATCTACTAGTGCTAGGCCTAGAGAGCTCTTCTTTAGGGGCTCTAATTAGGACTTTAGGAGTAGTGGCATTACTATATTTATCTATTAACCTACTAAGAGTTGATATTATAGATAATAATCTTATATATATTAAAAAATATATTTATATACCTGCTTTATTAAGAGATATCTTAAAGATATAGCCTTATAAACCTTATTATAATTAATATACTTAATTAAGTAGTATTAGTATGCTTTACTAGGCCTATCTCTATACTCTATTATATTATAGGTATGGCTTAGTATTTTATAATCTCTAGTATAGATTAAGCACTTAAAGGGCCAGCCTTTATATTTAAAATAATTAGAATACTCTATTCTATAGTATTAAATGTATATGCTTTTAGAATTAATCTCCTTATAAGTCTCTATTATATAGTATTAAGTATTAAATTAGAGGCTAAATTTAATTATCTTATAGATATCATCTCTAAAGCCTATAATAATTATTATAATAGCATTTTATTACTTTCTAGTCTTTAGTTTTCTAGGGCTTATTAACTAGATAGGGTCCCGCTTAAGCTTAAATATTTCTTAAAACTCTATCTCTTTCTAGACTAGGCTTAGGCCGTTCTTACTATTTATATAGTAGTGTATAGGGACTCTATAGATCTTAACACACTGCTATTACTCACTAATCTCTATAGAGATGACTACTAGATTATATCTCTATATAGTAGTGATAAGTATATTATTATAAATAGATATAAGCACATTACTAGACGTACTCTCTTAAAAGAATACTATAAAGTGCTCTAAAGTAGTATATCTAGTATTAACTACTCTTATAAAGTTAGATATACTTATATTGCTTAACACCTAGTTAAGCTCTAAAATAATATTCTAAATATCTCTATAAAACGTATTTAGAGGCTCCTTATATTAGAAGATTAGATATTATTCTTTTTTACTCTAGATGCTAGTAGGCTTTATTAGGATTAGTCTAGGCTTATTAGTTGTTATAGATATTGTTTGTTGCTTATTATATTGTATAGTAGTCTATTTCCTAGCGCTTACTTATTAGGTGTATATTGCCCTTAGGTCTTGCTTTCTAGATGCTAGCTCTAGGGGTGTCTAGGTAGATTTAATAGCTAGTTTTAGCGCTCTAGGCCTCATCTGGGAGCTCACTGGCGCTAGTAAGATCAATATCTATTAATTCTTGTGATTTTAATGCTAAGATAGGTCTTAGGGTCTATTCAAACTAGATACTAGACTACTAGCTACAGATGCTTGCCTATTTTAGGCTAGTACTAGCCTAGATTTAGGAATAGGCCTTAGCACTGAGTCGCTTATCCCAATCTCCATAAATATAAATGCACTAAGGGGGACGATTTTCAAGGCTTCTAGGGCCTATACTATACATTCTAAATAGTCCACTCTAAGTTGGAGGGACTTTATAAGGGCTACCTAGTTCTTAATAATAGTCTTAAGCTCTATATACTCTTATAGAATAGACTCTATAAGATCTTTACAATGTTCTATAACTAGGCCTAAGATATCTAAAGTATTATTTTCCATACTAAAGCTAATATAAGATCTCTTCTAGAGATTATATTTATTACTAGAGGCCTTAGCAACCCTATTTCTACTCCTAAATAGTGCCTTAATAATATTTTTAAGCCCTAAGAGTAGCTAGTCTATAAGGCCTATTTTGAAGGTCTATTAAAGTCTTTAGGCTTATAGCGACGTCTGAATGACGTCTAGAGACCTCTAAATCAATTTAACTGAGTATAGCTAGTCTAGAGATAGCTAGGTTAACGCCTGTGAGGCCTCTAGGGTCTGATTTCCTAGCATTAGAGGTTGGTGGCCACTAACGACCCCCAATCTACTCTTTATTGATATAGGGCCTCTAGGGGCCTCTAGGGGTCCTGGTGACGTCCACATGAGGGTTTTTAGGTGCTAAGAAGCCTATAAGGCCCTCTAGAACGTGTAAAAACGACTGTTTTTCAAAAAGTGCCGAAACTCGTGTTCCGGCCTTAGTTTTATAATTCAAAAAAGATACTTATAAAATTATCTAAAAAATATCATAACTTTATTAAATTATTTATAAAAAAAGAATACTAATTATTAAATTACTTGAAGAAGTATAAAGTAAAAATACTATTAAAACTAGAATTTATATTATTTTTAGTCAAGCAATAGTATAAATTATAAGATTAATTAGAATTAGAAAACAAGTTTATATAAGAATTTCTAGCTATAGGATATATATATAAAGGATAAGGACTAGCCTTAAATAAATCAATATTTATACTAAAAAAGAATAGAATAGAATAAATAGTTATTAATTACTAAGCACTAAATAATAGAACAATTAATAATATAAATAAAGCACTATATTAAGAATAAAAGAGAGATCTTTTATGAAGAATAAAGATTATAATAGTTTTTAATATTCAATAAGGTTACTATAATCTAAAAACTACTAAAAAAGATATCTAAAAAACAGCCTTTCTAATAGATATAGAATTATTTAAATAGATAGTCACATTAATAGATTTAAAATAATTTTCTATAGAATTTACAAGATTTATAACATATATATTAATAAAATTCCTTAATAAGTTTATTATAGTATATTTTAATAATATTATTATTTACTTTAAAAAAATTAAAGAACATAATAAATATATATAAATTATTATAATAAAACTTATAGAAGCAGGATTAATCTTTAAAATTAAAAAATATAAATTTAATATTATTATAGTTAATTACTTAGAAATAATTTATATATTAGAAAGATTATAAATATAATTAAAAAAAATAAATATAATATTAAATTAACTTATATTAATAAATATTAAAGAAGTTTAAGAATTTCTAGAAGTAAGTAGATATATTCAATATTATTTATAGAATTATTTTAAAAAAGCATAATTAATAACTAAACTACTTAGAAAAGATCTTAAATTTAAATAGAATAAATAATAAGAAAAAGCATTTAACAATATTAAAGAATTAGTTAGAAAAGTATTAATACTTATATTATATAATCTAGATAAACTATATTTAATATAACTAGATATATTAGAATATATATTAGGAATTATTCTTAAACAACTAGATAATAATAAAAAATAAAGACTAGTCACCTTCTTCTTAAGAAAGTTTACTATAGTAGAAAAAAACTATAATATTTATAATAGAGAACTATTTATAATAGTTAAAGTATTTAAATAATAAAGATATTACCTCCAAGGAGTTAAAGAAGAAATAGTTATAAAAAGTAACTATTATAATCTTAAATACTTTATAATAATAAAAGAATTAATTAGATGATAAATATAATAGGCTAAATATTTATTCAAATTTAAGTTTTGAATTAAACATATTAAAGAAAAAGAAAATATTATTATAAATACTCTTAATAGATAACTAGATTATAGATTAAGTCTTAAACAACTAAAAACTAATATATTAAAAGAAGATAAGAATAGAATATACTATAATAATAAAGCAGTACTTACCACTATAATTATTATTAATAAAATAGAATTGTATTGATAAATAACATAAGCAACTAGACAAGATAAAATATTTATAATTATAATATAAAATAAAAAAGCTATTCAATAGAATAGATTAATATTATAGAATAAATCTATATTTATATCTTAGATAATAATTATAGAAATTATTAAAGAATACTATAATCTACCTCTATAAGGACACTAAAGAATTAATAGAACTATAGAAAAAATATAAAGATAATATTACTTCCTAAATATAAGAAAAAAAATTATAGAATATATTAATAAATATAATAATTATAATAGAAATAAGCCAATCAACTATTAACTATATAGAAAAATATAGCTACTATTAATACTAAAAGAATTATAAGAAAACATTATAGTTAATTTTATACAAAAATTACTAGAATTAAAAGATCTAATTATTAGACTATAATATATAGAAATTATTATTATTATTAATAAATTAATAAGATATATTATCATAAAACTAATATCAAAAAACCTAATAGCTAAATAATATATAATACTTATACTATAAGAAATATTTAGTTAGACTAGATTATTAAAGATAATTATATCTAATAAAGATAAATTATTTAGATTAAAATATTAGCAAATAATTATAAAAGCATATAAAATTAAATATAGTTTATTAACTATAAATTACTAATAAATAGATAGACTAATTAAAAAAATAATATAAATAATTAAATAACACTTATAATACTATTTAGATTAGAATTAAGATAATTAGATAGAAATATTACTATTAGTATAATTTATAATAAATAATATAAAAAATATCTTAACTAGAGAAGTACCACACTTTGCTAATTTAGAAAGATTTCTATAAATAATATAGACTTTAGTATTATTAGAAGAAAGATCTAATAAAGTAATCTTATAGATAATATATATATAATAGATATATAATATAATATCTAAAGATATTTAGTAGATAAAATAGAAAATAAAATAATATTATAATATAAAATATAAGAACATGCTAGTCCTTAAAAAAGAAAAAAGAATTTATTTTTTATAATAAATATTAGATTTAAAAACTTTTAATATTAAGAGTAAATAATTAAGTAATAAATTTAATATAGTTAAATATAAATTATTTAAAATTATAAAGAAACTTAAAAATAATAACTACTAATTCTAGTTACTAATAAAAATATATATATACTTAATATCTTATATATTACTATTAGAACCTATATAAAATCTAGAAAATGTAAATAATAAAGTAGATAATAAAGAATATAAAGTAAAAAAAATTTTAAATTAAAAGAAAAAAAATAGTTAGATCTACTACCTAGTTAAATAGAAAAGATATATATTAGAAAATAATTTATAGGAACTAGTTATCAATCTAAACTACTATAATAAAATTTAGGAGTATTAAGAAATAATTAGTTTAGAAAAAAAAAAATAGTAAGCTAGAAAAAATTATCTATAATTAGGCTATTAGTACTATTAGAATTAAGTATTATTATAATTAGCTTCTACTATTCATAGTTAGATATTTATTTTATATACTTATTTATAGTCTTCTATTCTTTTTTAGTTAAATACTTTTACTCTTTAGTCTTATCTTCTTTTAGTTTTTCTAATTCTTTAATTTCTTTTATATTATAAACAATAAAATTACTAGTATGCTTTTAAAGTAATTTTTATTATTTTTAAAGATAGAGAATTTTTATTATTATCTCTTTCTCTTTATCTTCTAGCCTGTTTTGAGCCTTAATAAGTTATTTTTATTTTTTTTTAATATAATCTATTAAAAGATTAATATATTTTAAGTTTATTAAATAAATATATTTGCTGTAATAATTAGAACCTTTAGCTCTAATATAAACTTTATAAAGATAAATATAATAAATATAGGAAAATAAATTAATAAAACCCTTAGCTTCAATCTAAGTAATAAGGTGATTATTCTTTAAAACTTTTAATATAATTAGTTTATCACTATAAATTAAGCATTTTAAGAAACAAGACTCACTTATAAAATAATAGAAGAGAACAAACTATTTATTATACTATTAAGATGCCAGCTTTTAGAGAAGAAGATTATTAGAAGAAATAAAATATTATAGCTAATAGATTAGTTCCTAGCGCTAGTTATATAAGTAGTAGAGCAGCTAGTTACAGCCGCTAATTCACTAGTGCAAAGTATACCTTACAAGAAGAAGATCTAATAAATCAAGAGCTAAGAACAGCTTTTTATAAAAAGGAAAATCTCAAGATAAGAGACTCAAGAACTACTAGTTCTTAAGTAAGAAGACTTAAGAAATATTAAACCTTAGAAACTAAGTTATAGAATATATAAAAACATAGAAAACCTACCAGTATAAAAATATAGACTAATAATCCTCTAGATCTATAGTATCAGACTCTAGGTCTAACCTAATTAAATCTAAGATTTATTATATCTAATCTAGGATTAGATATATTATATTCCCTATTATAAACCCTTTAGTATATAAAAATTCTTATTTATTCTTTTAGCTAGTCTCATCTACTGTCTTAAATTAACTATTTAATCTTAAATATACTATTACTTATAGTCTAGTTAACTTAGATCCTCTTATTTATTATTTAGATATATTAATCCTTTTCTAAACAGAATACCACCAAACCACTATTCAGTGAAGAGTTAGCTCTGATCTAGACACTTAACAAGTATCAGTTTCCAATAACTATAAG
>JAMAGM010000105.1:0-17406 GCA_023626175.1 Talaromyces sp. PX1902
TACAAGTTCATACCAAATCCAACCTTTCCTTTTATGTCATAACTTCTTTTAGCGTCATGCAAGTTGGTTCGTAACATAGAGTTAGAAATCTAATAAATATATTAAGTTTTAGAGCATTTAAATTAAAATTTTAAAATATTAAAGAATATCTTTATTAAAATTATTATTAATTATCTATTAAAGTATTATATAAGATTATTTATATTTAATAATTTAATAATATTTTTCTTCTTTAAAATATATCTATATTACTTTAATAGAATTAATATCTTATTATTCTTATATATAGTACTATAAGTAGTAGTAAATAAGAGTCTAGCTATATAATATAATAGGGAATACTAATTAATATATTTCTTATATATATAGTAGATAGGCTTAGTAGCAGTAATCTTAAAAGATATCTAGCTTAAAATTAAATAAATTATTATCTCTTTTGTACTTTATATCCTCTATATAGAGTTTTAATAATAATATTAATCTAAGTATGACTTATATAGATCTAGGGCTCTTATTAAAGACTAATATAGTAATATTTTTTATAATATAGAGTATAAGGCTAGTATAGGCTAGAATAGAAGTAATATTATATAGTAATTTAGAGATTAATTTTAACCTAATACTATAGAGATGATATAAGATAGTTAATATTTCTAGAATAATTATAGTCTTTTACTCTAATTCACATCTAGGCTTTTTATACATTAATATTAGTACTTTAAATTGGTTTTATATAATTTTTAAATTAATATTTTTACATATTTTAAGATAATAAATAATATCTTTCTTAGTCTATTATATTAGTATTGATTCTTCATATATAGAATAGATATTCTTAGTAATATTACTAGGGTTTTTAATATTAATATATATATTATTTATATATAGATATATAATTAATTAATATAGGTATAGAAATAAGACTCTCTTAAAATCTTTAAAGCTCTATTTCTTAAAGTCCTATTTGAATATAGCCCATAATAAGACGTTGTACACGTCCTTATATAAGGCATATTTATTAAGGATATAGGCCTTAAGCACCTTATAATCTTTTTCTTCTAGATTAAAATCCATATAGATTAGAGTAGATACTATTATTATTTTTTAATAGTTAAGATTTAATATTAAAGGGGTAGTTAACTTATAAGTAAGTGAATATATATAAATTAGGAGTAAAAGATCAGATATAAAGAATCTAATCTATTAACTAATTAATATCAGTTCATCTAGTCTAAGATCAGCTTAATTAGATTAAGAATAGGCTAGTCTGACAAGCCTAAATAATAAGACACAAAAGAGTCAATATTTGATTCCTAATTTATATCTCTCTCGCTACGAAATGGGATGCCAGGGGTTCGGCGATATATAAACAAAGCGTACGCGCTTCGGCTCTGTCGTAAACCGATGCTTGTCAAGCGTCTAGATCAGAGCTAACTCTTCACTGAACGGCGGTTCGGTGGTATTCTGCTTGGGAAAGGGCAGGATACTTAAGTAATAAACAAGAGGGCCTAAGTTAACTAGATTATAAGCAATAGTATACTTAAGATTAAATAGTTAATTCAAGACAGTAAGTGAAACTAGCTAAGAGGGTAAACGAGTGTCTTTATATATTAAAGAGTTCGTGATGGAGGGCATCATATATTATATCCCCGATACAATATAGTGTACCTTAGATATAATATAATATATCCTGGGTATACTCTAGTATACCCGAGATATACTTCTTATATCTATGATTATAAGTAGTAAACTGTCCTTTGTTTAAACCCATCCCGTGACCTAGTTCCTAAGATTTGATGTGTCCTGGGTTTTCTTACTTAAGAACTGTTGATTCTTGAGTCTCTTGTCTTGAGACCTCTATTTTTATAAGAGGCTGTTCTTGGCTCCTGATTCACTAGATATTCCTCTTATAGGGTATACTTTGCACTGGTGAATCAGCGGCCGTAACTAGCTGCTCTACTGCTTATGTAACTAGCGCCGGGAACTAATCTATTGGCTGTGACGTTCTGTTTCTCTGACAGGCTCGGGATAACCCTTCGCCGGCGCACGTACGATAGATGCGTAGCTGCTAGGTGCCAGGGGCAGATATCCGGTGTTGATATCAACGTTCCGACATTAACCTATCTAATAAAACTATAAATTAGCTTTATTTATATAGTCTTATTAAATCTACTCTATAGCTTACTTCTTATACTTAGTATATTACTAGCTAGCTTATTCCTAAATTATAGATCTAAATATAGTAAGAATAAGATTAGAGTCTTTTTTTTTATTAATAATAATAAAATATTAGAACCCAGTCTTCTAAGGAAATAATTACTAATATAGAATTAATTAATATACCTATTTCTATTACTTCTAGATAGTTTATATATTAAATTATATTAGATAGCTAATATAAAAGATCTAGCTCTAACTATATTATTTTAACTAATATTATTATATAATACTTATACTAAAGCATATATATAAATATAATCTAAATAATAATTAGTACTACTAACTATCTAATAAACTAACCAGCTAGAGGATAGCCTAGCTGTAGATAAGTAGAATATCTAACTTAATTACATCTATAGCAATATTAGGCCAGCTACGGACCTCATCTCTAAATTAAACCTAGATCATGGGCAATATATAATAATAGATATACTATAAATAACCTTCAATCTAGCTCAGCCATATACTATACTAGCATTCACAGTAGATAATAATAAAGAAATCTACTAACTACTCAAAATACGTATTCTAAAATAGATTCAAATTTGTTATATTATTAATAGCAGTAAAATATATAATATTATCATCTAAGCTTTATAATAAGAATAAGTTATAGAACAGGCTTATAAATACTACCCCTTAAACTAGATATAGATTATATCTTATTTAAACTACTATATAACTTCCAGCACACCCTAACAAAAATATAAACTATTAAACTTGCTAACTTTATAATACTTTTATAGCTTATTTATTTAGTAGATTATACTAAAATTACAAGCGTATAAAATTAAATAATTAAATAATATATAGTATAAATTTAATATATCATAATCTTAAAATACTAATTATTAGCTATATATTATAATAATTGTTAGCTACCTCCAAACCCTAGATTTTTGTTAGTGAAAAAACAACCCTAACCCAAACCCGAATTGTCAGCTACTTGCCGACAATTACACATTTTGGTTAGGGTCAATATTTGATTCCTAATTCATGTCTGATTCCTATGAAAGGGGGTGCCGGGGGTCCGGCGATATATAAACAAAGCGTACGCGCTTCGGCTCGGGATAACCCTTCGCCGGCGCACGTACGGTAGATGCGTAGCTGCTAGGTGCCGAGGGCAGATATCCGGTGTTGATATCAACGTTCCGACACTTATATATAATTAAAATACTCTTTTATTATCTTTAGATCTTCATATTTAATATATTCATAATTATATCTCCGAGAATATTTTAAATCAATCTCCAGACAGCATTTAACTAGATTAGATATCTAATTCTTACTAACCTATTAATCACCATATTATTAAAGTATATAATTAGCTATTTCTTATATAAGAGAATACTAGAGGAGTAGTCTATGTCAATCTAAATCAAACACCTATTTAATAAATACTTCCTCTTCATATTAGATTAATTTATATCCATTAGCGCGTATAAGCGATCTTTATTCAATGCCATATAGTCAATTCTAGAGAGTTATACAGAGAATATTATAAATTCTAGCAGCTTGCGCAATATTTAGAATTTTGTCATTCTAAAAATTAGAAATAGCTAATAAGATTCAGCCTTCTTACTCAATCAAATCTTTAGAATCTTTTTTGCGAATTAGTGGCATATTGACGCGTTGAAGCATTTAAAATTGATATCGCGTACGGGTTCGGGAAAAAGTGGCGGCTCGCTTGTGAATTACGTTAAGCAAAAAGTATCCTAATTACATCATTTCTTATAAATGTCTCGTCCGGATATCTTTTATGAGCCTCCCAAAGGTGAATAGTCAGGTCTACCTCATGATCTATTCAAGTGTTTTGTGATATCCAGGCCTATCGGCTGGATTAGTACTACTAGCAAGGATGGCTAGGATAACCTGAGACCCTTCAGTCAATTCAACAATTTCTTCTTCGACCCTCCAACTATTCTTTTCGTTGGCCACCAGTCGATGTACAAGCGTCAAAGCAAGGATTCTGTGATCAATGTATGAGACACAGGCGAGTTTGTGTGGAATATGGCTACGTTGGTGGATCTTTTTTTTCTTTTTTTAAAAAAAGAGTTGCCGATTAATTTGAATTGACTGATAATTAATGATGAAGATATAACCTACAAGAAAGCGTGAATGCATCAGCTTTGGAGTTATGGGATGACGAATTTCCCATTGCGAATGTCACCAAGGCACCGAGTCGCGTCGTGAAGCCTCCCCGTGTAGTAGAATCATCTGTGAGCTTTGAGTGCAGGGTTCACTCCATTATTCGAGTAAATGGAGACTCACTTATCGGTCACTCTGATATCGTTATTGGGCGTATGGTGGGTATCCATGTTAAGGGTGAATATATCACTTCAGGCAGAGTAAGTTAAAGAAATACCTCACCTTATCTGTCTTTCAGAGCATAAGCAAGTATATGTACTAAAGTTAGTCCTCTTCTTAGTTATTCGATGTACTCAAAGCTGGTCCGCTTGCCAGGCTCGGTTATCACCAGTATACATACATCAGCAACGTTTTTGACATGCAAATGCCGTTCATGCCAGATGATCATGTTAGTTTCGGTATACTTGCGGGTGATGTGGAGAACGTCAAAAAGAAGCAAGAAGAATCCGAGAAAGCAGTGCAGAAATAGGGGTAGTGTACTCTGTGTTTTGGGTAACAGGTAGTTCTCGTATTGGCTGCCTGTAGGCTTTCAAATCCCTAGATTATTGAATATAATGATTAATTTTAATTTTGGTGGTCGCATAACATGAATTTGAAAGTATATGACTATGCTATACAACATTACTAGTGACCTGTAAAGCCTTTGCCTTTTCCGTGCGTATTTGACTCCTTGGATACCAGAGGCAGATCACCGAGAGGTTGCTGCTCTCGTTAAACCCTAGACTAATTGACTAGACCAGGATATACCCGTTTAGCCAGAATAGTAAGGGTTGGTGCAGGTCCAGGAAGTAAGGACCGAACCACCCGGACCAAAAGCTGCCTTCAAAGCTAAGACAGCGGCCCAAGTACCCATACCAGACGTGGCAAGACCGCAGCCCGTAAAGATAAGAACAGGCAAGCTTATATACCAGGTCTTTTTGAATCCACGAATCCATCGTTGCACTCCACTGTCGTGGCGAGTTGTCTCGCCGGTTGTGGGATCGAACCCTTCTCCTTCTAGTCTTGCGCCATCATGGATCAAGTATCCAAAGAACATGACTCCGGACAAGGAGTATGAAAAGTTCAAGCTGAACAGACCGCCAACGAAATTTGTAAATGCGCTAAACTGAGGAATAGACATGGAAACCACAAAGGCTATGATCCAGTAAACCGGACCAAGACCCCACCAGAGATATTTTCCCGTGGTGCTTGTGATTGGGGGTAAATTGAAAATAGCTTGGCCAACCTCCAGGTACACGGTCTTCATACCAACATTGAAGTATAGGACTGAAGGAAAAGGTTCCCCCGTTAGCTAATGGGCGCGATGAATCTCAAAACGAGTGGAAAAATAAAGATCACTTACAAACTGCAAGCCAGCCCGTGAGGAGAGACAGAACATTCCCAACAATCTGAATACGCTCGGGGCTTACTGTCTGATTGATGGCGCTATAACTGTATTGACCATAGAAGTGATAGACCTGGTAGAAAGTCAGTTTCCTTTGTTGTTTAGCACCGGCCAAGAGGTGGAGAAACTTACCAGGGCACCGAAGAATACATAGACGACAGTGATGAAGGTCTGCGCAACAAGAATTGCCTTCCAGAAGTCCATGGGACGGCGCATCTCAGACAAGAAAGCAATAAACATGACAGCTCCGGAGTAGGCGTCTAGTCGTGGTTAGTAATGTCTCTGACGGGGGGATAGTTAAAAGTACGACGTACAAACCATGCTATTGATACCATTGAATTTGGCCGCAAATAGGTTACTATCAGTAGGTTGGTACTCAGGAGGTGGAGTGCCAGCAAATGTCGTGACCGGCGCCATGGTAGCCGGGTCAGCCCAGGTCTTGTTAAGAATACCGTTCTGCACAGCGGCAGTAGGATCAGGCCCATTCTTAGCTGCGGCAGCGATGCTGTAGAAATGATTAGAGTAGAAATGAGAAACAAGCTTGAAGAATTCACGCACATGATGATAAAGGTGACAACGTTCAGCCACACAGCAAAGTTGCAGAACCAACCGAGATGTTTGAGAGATCGCAAGTAGCCACTGGCCATACTGACGACGAGCGAAATTATGCCACAGACAACATAACACAAGTTGGCACTTCCGCCGAGTTGAGCAATGATACCTGTTTGGCCTAGGAGAACGACGGCGACACTCAAGAACATCTGAAGAGCCTGCATAAAGTTGATGAAGTGGCGTGCATATAATCCGTATAGACGGAAAAAAGGATCACCAAAGCTAACAACTGGAAATCGGGACGAGTCAAGACCGATAAACGTCTTCCAAATCATGAGCCCAGATGCAAAAGCAGCAAGACCCATAAGTAAGAAGATACCAACGCCGAGTCCATAACCAGTGTTTGCGAACACATATGGCGTCTGGGCCCAACCCAGAATGTCGGTGGTGATTAGGTAGAAAATAGATCCCCAACTAGCGATACGCAGGGCTCGCGAAGCCGTTCGCCATTCGGCGTCCAGTTCGTCCCTGACAGACGGTGGGATAGGAGTGACAGCAGCTTCCTCTCCACCCTCGACAGCCTTCTTTTCAGCAGGCCATTGAGTGGACTCCCCGCTGCCCGGGAGTTCGCGTGACTGGTACACTACCTTGGCATCCTCGTAAGGGTTGCTTTTGAAATACCCTTTGATGGACCCCAGGATGCCGCCCCCAGTCACAGAAGCCTGGTAACGACGTGAATCTTCGTCTTCCAGTTCACGTTCGATCTTGGCCCAGTACGTGTATTCTTCGAAGGTCACGGTTGGGTCGTTGCGTGCGGCCAAGCCCCATTGACGCTGACGTACGCCGGGGTGAGTCCCTTGCACCTGAGCCTTGTGAATCTCGTCCAAAGACGCACCAGTCTCGCGCATTTGTTCAGTAGGGGCTGTGATGCCCAGTGTGACCGACATGGTTGGTGGCTATTAGGAAGTAGAGTAGACCTTTGACATGCGCATGAGAACAAGAACAAGAAAAGGCCTCATCCGAAAGAGATTCGTGGACAAATGGGAGACAAGCTAGTATATCTATACGTGAACCAATGCCACCTAGGCGAGATATCTGTTGTCTCCTCACGCGACCTTAGGAGGTCTTACGACTTCTAATTAGCCAACTCAAGCCACTTCGTTCAGTTTTGACCTATGAAACGCGCAGTATCTATCAACGGGACACGACCTTCCAAGCAGGGACTCGCTAATGCTGGTTGGGGGCTCTCGTGCAAACATGGTTACATTGGATAAACCACTGAGATGAGAACTTGACTCGTTGAGCCGATAATTTAAGGGTTTGACCAATAGATTCCGGACGATAGCTGATACGTTGGGTCGTATTTGTGATAAAATATGCGCGATTTATCGACCTTCGAATCATATCAAACAAGCAACTACCACGTTGCTAGTGTAGCCCTCGAAGGATGTACACCAATAACCACTAGCCTGCCTGTGTCAGCGGAGTCTGGACAATTAGTGTATACCGACTAGGAATATATGGATCAAGGAGGGTGGTCGCTGATTGCTTATTTGTATTCTGTTAAAGTGCAATTACGAAGCCCTCTTTCCTGAAGAGGGAAGGTAATAAGCCACAGTCTCCACTTGGCCGAGGTGTTTTCTCCCCTTTAAAAGCTTGACCAAAAGCTTGAAGCTCGACATGATCGTGGCCGAAGACGAGGCGAAGAGACGGTCGTCTTAATGTTTTTTCTGTTTGCTCTTCTGTGAAGTGCACCTTTGCAAACAACGAGCTTCCGAGCAAGAATAGGGGATACTCTAAACATCTGAAATTTCTAGCGTGACTATGTGTACCAAGTAAAGTTGCAATTCTTTGGGCTATCCCCGCTTTTCCAGAGGTATCCGCACATTGCCAGATGGGTTAAATTGTCTATCCCAGGTTCTGTAATGTGTGGAGCGTATTTGGTTTGGCGGCGTCTTCCGAATCTGAATCTGGTCAGAACCTTCTCCGTACAGAATATTCCATTGAATTACTCTATTTTATCTTCCCTATCCGACGCTACCCGAAAAAGCCACGCTGACCGCTGTGTCTCGGGTAACGTAATCGGTAACCGAGTTGGCCACTTTTACCCGGATCCGCGCTCTATATTGATTTTACAATTCAACGCGCCAACATGCCACCAATTCGCGATAAAAATAAGAAAAATTCAGCTAAGTAAGAAGGATGAATCTTATTAACAATCTCTAATCTAAAAAATAGAAAAATTCGCTTCGTACGGCAAGTAGTAGATATTTATAAGATCTCTTAGTTAACTCTTTAAAATAGAGCTAACAGTATAATATTTTAAGCTAAAAAACGCACTAATAGTTATAAATTAACTTAAATTAAAAAGGAATTAATTATTAAATAGATATTTAATTTAGATTAATATAAATTACCCCTCTAGTATTTTTTTATATAAGAAATAGCTAATTATCTTGGGCACCCTAGTGCTTAAGCGCGGCCACCAGGGCCCTTGCTCGCTAGGGGTGCCCCTATGTTGGAAACTATGAGGGATTCTTATAGGCACGGTGGCCTATAAGCATACGCAAAAGTCCCTGGCGGATACGCCGTATGGGGGCGAGATTAAGGCCTAGAATTACATACCGTTGGGAACTCTTAGGGGTGAGCCCCTAGGCCCTAGGCCTAGGGCCTTACTCGAACACGTGTCTGTCATAACCCATAAGGTTGCATATAGACGTTAAATATCAATAAATAATAATAATATTATATTTTAAATTAATATTAATATAGAATTATATTAGAATAAAAAAAATATTAATAAAGATTTAAATCTTTTCTACACTATATAATAATATAAAATAGAGATTATATTAGAATAAAAAAAATTATAATATTAAATCTCTTATCTTCAATCTATAATAATCTCTAAAATTCCTATTTAATGAACAAGATAAATATATATTCGGAATAAGAATAATTAAGGCTATTCAATAATATTATTTTTATTAAGTAAAGATGTGAGGGTGGATTGGTGTACATGATGGAAATGCCTATATAGATTTCCCCGAACCCGGCGGGTTGGAAGCCTACCCCCCCAAAACCCGCCTCAACCCGCCCCATTGCCATGTCTAGAACCTTATGACTAGACTCTGTGAATTCCAGTCAAAATCTAAGACTATGACTGGAATCCATAGAGGCTTACCGCTTAGCTAAATGCCTGTACTTAATATCAGCTAATTTGGGAATTAATAAGATTATCTGCAGATATCTAGTCAGCCTGCCTGTGGTACGGCTAAGGGGGTGTGTTGGAAGCCTGGCAATATAACTGAGGCTAATCTCAAAGCGGTCAAGACTTTCAGCCAATAAGAGGCTATAAATTGTATACTAGCGTCTTGGCAAACACCCATGGAAAAGGGGAAAAGAACAAGTAAAAAGGGCAATGTGGGTGCCCAACATAGTCATCAATAATCACACATCAACGTACATACTAATTTTGTATGGTAACCTGTGTTACCCGTTTATTAATCAATACGCGGATTCCAACAACACTTATTTCACGTTAACCCTAACCCTTCAAAATCGACCCTAACCCTCAGCGGTTATCCTTAACCCTACTTATATAATAATTAGCGGTGGCAGTGCGTGTGGAGGTGCTTGGGGCTGGTGTGTGTGGCGGTGCTTATCACATGCTTGATTCATACCAGCAAAATCAGGCATCAAAAATCTTATCAATTTAGCATTCCCGCGCGCGCACCCCATCAAAAAATCTCGATATCAAATTATCAATATTTCCCCATCAATTTACACAGCGCGACGTCGGTCAATTCCTTTGAAATTTAGCCAGTCTTTCAATTTGATACTGTATTTGTATATTATTCAAAAATAAGCACCAAAATCGCCTAGAATAGCACTCTATTGAAAAAGTGAAGTAACAGTTCTGAAAAATGAAGTAACAGGAAATATCTCCCTAATTTGGTCTAGCGCCCGACCGCTTTGTATGGGGAAAAAGTGAAGTAACAGTTACTGCACCGGAATCTAATTGTTAGGCTCGCTTGGGGTGGCGGCTCGCTTGTGGATTACGTTATATTCAAAACAAGATTACTAATCCATCTAAATCGAGTACTAACCCTAAGACGGAATGGTCCATTGTGTGGGGAAAGCCTACTCCCAACGTAGCTATGAAGAGTGGGGTACCTTAAATGTGGTTATTCAAAGTATTCATACTCTTCTTTCTCTGTTAAGCTGGAGATTTACATAGCTCCTTTATTCCAGCTCATACCAAGATAGGTCTCCATCAACATTCTGTCCGAACATGGCACCGTCCGATGCCCGATAGGTCAGAGAATTGGGAGGGTCACATGGGTCAACGTTTACTGACACTGCTCTGTCCAGGGTGACGATATAGAAGCCCTCGCCATGATAGACAATATCCAAATCAAGCGGGACCTCGTCCTTCAGCTTTTGTGGGAAATCAATACGGCACTCTGTTCCCCACCGACCCCCACTCCAGGCGTTGAAGATAATTTCCTGATCATGTCGGCGGAATGAAACATGGAATGCGATCTCGCCGTGTCGATTCCAAAGATTGAAGCTAGTATTGTCACTTTTGCTCTTTCGATAAGCGGAATAGATCGTTCTGAGATGGATTTTGAGCGTATCCCCTTTGCCCACCTCGCGGTCCCATTCCCATGATCCTTGAACGACATTGACGGTCCCGGATATATCACGTTGTACCCAGCCGGGATTCTGATGATGAACGCCGAGCCTATTGTTCAAAGACCTGGTTAGATATGCCAGTCTCCTTCATGCCTGGACTAGATATGGGTTTTATTTACTCTGTGCGGAGACCATTATTATGCTTTATCGCCGCAGGATCCTGCACGGCAACGTCGTCTGGATAGTCTGGGACCCGCGTCTTATCGATTTCTTGGCTTGACTGGGTTGCCATGGTTATCAAGGATAGGGGAAATTGAATAGTGGGTTCATTCAACTTGCTCACACGGCTTGACAAGGGCGAGCTTATATACTGCGGTGGATTGGATGAACTTCGGAACACTTCGAGAGCCCTCAGGGCGAGGCTGGCTGAGTGTGACGTGGCTCGTTTGTCTGCACCATCTGAGGCCTAGTACTAGGATAGCCTGAACCAATCTTGTCCCATCTGCTTCTACCATGTAGTAGCCATCACCAGTAGTGATTGTAGAGACCTTGCGCAGTGGGTCTCAACTCTCAACTTATCCCTCAAGAGGTCAAGCTCTACCGAACCACCAAGAATCTAAAACCCCATCTCAGTACAGAGTATTTGAAGATTTAGATTCTGTGAATTTTATTGGATAAGAAACTTAGCGCGGTTACATATACCGCGGCATTTCACGGTTTTAGGTTACTTGTGTCGGGAACCAAAACGGTACTAAAAGGCAACCAAATACCAATTCCACCAAAAAGGGGTACCCTTCAGGGGGTTTCTTGGTAATGGTATGTAACTGGTGTGAATGCTCCGTATTCATGTGATCTTAGTTCTAACCCAAGGCGTATTCTTCGTGTCTAGATACTCAGCCCACTGCCTGTCGTAAACCGATGCTTGTCAAGCGTCTAGATCAGAGCTAACTCTTCACTGAACGACGGTTCGGTGGTATTCTGCTTGAGAAAGGGCCGATATGCCTAAGTAATAAACAAGAGAGCCTAAGTTAACTAGACTATGAGTAATAGTATACTCAAGGTTAAACAGTTAATTCAAGACAGTAAGTAGAGCTAGCTAAGAGGGTAAATGAGTGTCTTTATATACTAGAGGATTCGTGATGGAGGGCATCACATATCAGACCCCGGGTCTGATATGGCAGACCTCAGATCTGTTCGGATCAGACCCAGGGTCTGTTACCGCAGATCCATAGGACTATAGGTCTGTAGCCTCACATCCTTGAAGGTCCTAAGTCCTGTATTGTCCTATGACTTGCTTCTCGTGTCTTAGGCGGCCCTAGGTCGCCTTTCTCAAGAACCAACAGTTCTTGAGTCCATCGTCCTAAGATTGTGGTCTTTGTGAGAGGCTGTTCTTGGCTCCTGATTCACCAGATTTCTTTCTTGTGGGGTATACTTTGCTTTGGTGAATCAGCGGCCGTAACTGGCTGCTCTCTACTGCTTACATAACTAGTGCCGGGAACTAATCTATTGGCTGTGACGTTCTGTTTCTCTGACACTGCCAAGATATCTAGGGTCAATGTCGGACCGGTCACTTTTGTATTGTAATAATACGTGTGAAACATACGCTAATTGTAGGTAAATTATATTTGCACACTAAGATTGTATCCAAAGTGGAGCAAATAAATGAGAGAATGTGCAAAACAGTGAAGTGTTACGAATCAACCTGCATGACGCTAAAATATACTATGACCAAGGAGGAAAGGTCACTTTGGATTTGCGAGCGTATAAACCATACAATTATAAGACAAATAGAAGAATATTAGGCTAAGACACCTTAGTATAGGACACATACTAAAGTTATATAAAGATATAAATAATATACCTTATTTTAGATAAAATAAGAGTACTATAAAACAATAAGATATTATTAAAGAATAAAATATAATAAGATAGTAAGAATATTATAGTATACTACAATATTACAATATTGTTGGAAACCAATGCTTATCAAGCATCTAGATCAGAGCTAACTCTTCACTAAATAATGGTTCAGTGATATTCTGCTTGAGAAAGGGTAGGTATGCCTAAGTAATAAATGAAAGGGCCTAAATTAACTAGATTATAAATAATAGTATACTTAAGATTAAATAATTAATTTAAGATAGTAAGTAAAACTAGCTAAAAAAATAAATAAGTATTTTTATATATTAAAGAATTTATAATAAAAAATATTATATATTATATTTCTAATATAATATAGTATATTTTAAATATAATAGAGTATATTTAGAGTATACTATAATATATCTAAGATATACTTTATATATTTATAGCTCTAGGTAGTAGAGTATTCTTTATCTAAGAATATTCTATAATCTAATTCCTAGAAATGTCAGAGAAACAGAACGTCACAGCCAATAGATTAGTTCCCGGCACTAGTTATGTAAGCAGTAGAGAGCAGCCAGTTACAGCCGCTGATTCACCAAAGCAAAGTATACTCTACAAGAAAAAGATCTAGTGAATTAAGAGCTAAGAGCAGCCTCTTACAAAAACCATAATCTTAGAATAATAGACTCAAGAACTATTAGTTCTTAAATAAAACAACCTAGGACCATCTAAGATATAAGAAGCAAGTTATAAAATAATAAAAAAACTTAGGACCTTCAAGAATATAAGACTATAGACCTATTATTATTTATTCATATTTAACGTCTATATGCAACCTTATGGGTTATGATAGACTGTCAGAGAGACAGAACGTCACAGCCAATAGATTAGTTCCCAGCGCTAGTTACATAAGCAGTAGAGCAGCCACTTACAGCCGCTGATTCACCAGTGTAAAGTATACCCCACAAACAGAAGATCTAGTGAATCAGGAGCCAAGAACAGCCTCTCAGGAATACAGACATCTTAGAGCAAGAAACTCAAGAACTATTAGTTCTTGAGTAGGGAGTCTTAGGAACACATACAACATAAGATTAGGTAACTAAGAACCATTCGCACCTAGTACCAAGAGATACACAGGAGGCGCATCTCAGAGAGTATCTAGGGTACAAGGGATCGTATCCAGGATACGACCCGGTCGTACCTGAGGACCACTATATCGTGCCTGGGGTACAATATATGCTTCCCTCCATCATAAACCCTCTAGTATATAAAGACACTCATTCATTCTCTTAGCTAGTTTTACTTACTGTCTTAAATTAATTATTTAATCTTAAGTATATTATTACTTATAGTCTAGTTAACTTAGGCTCTTTTATTTATTATTTAGACATCCTATCCTTTTCTAAATAGAATACTATTAAACTGCTATTTAGTGAAGAGTTAGCTCTGATCTAGATATTTGATAAGTATTAGTTTATAATAATTTAAGATCTTTATTATAAAAGAGAAGTCTTAAGTAAAATAGTAAATAATAGTAGATTATTAAAAACTAGTAAATAGTTAGCGGCCTAGACAACTGAAGAATCTAATTTAATAGACTAATTGATTATGCTCGAAAAGTATATAGATTAGTTTATGAATCACGTTACTAAGCTTAAAAATGAAAATAAGAATTAAGCTAACTATATTGAATAACTTAAGATATAGATATTAGAATCCTCTGCTAGAAGTACTAATATTAGTAATTAAGAAAAAATAAAGATGCTAAAACTTATAACTTTTAATAGAATTAGATTAAAGCTTAAAACATTTTTAGTTAATATAGAAATATACTTAGACAAGAATAAAATCAAGAATAACTAATAAAAGATTATTTTTATTTTATTATATCTTAATAATAAAGCAGCTAAATAGATATAACTAATACTCAACAACTATTATACTAGTATAAAAGATAAATAGAATAATCTTCTTAAAGAAGTCCTCTGAAGTTATAAGAATTTTAAGACTAAATTAATTAAGGTATTTAGAAATATTAACAAAGTCAGGAATACTAAATAATAGTTACGCTATTTATAGTAAACTAGATCTATGTAGCAGTTAGCTATTAAATTTAGGCAGATCACAGCACCTCTTAGCTATAATGATGATATTCTTATAGTATTATTTAAAAATATGCTCAAAGAAGAAGTTTAGTTTAAATTAATTAAACTAGATTAATTAATAGATCTCAACAAATTTATTGAAATAGCTGTTAAAATAGATAATAAGCTCTTTAAGATTAAATAAAAGAAATAAGAATTCTAGATATAAAAAAAATATAGAGGAATACCCTATATAAATAAAGGATAACCCTATAGAAACTAGTAAGAATAACGCTGTCGTAAACCGATGCTTGTCAAGCGTCTAGATCAGAGCTAACTCTTCACTGAACGGCGGTTCGGTGGTATTCTGCTTAGGAAAGAGCAAGATGCCTAAGTAATAAACAAGAGGGCCTAAGTTAACTAGACTATAAGTAATAATATACTTAAGATTAAACAGTTAATTTAAGACAGTAAGTAAAACTAGCTAAGAGGGTAAACGAGTGTCTTTATATATTAGAGGGTTCGTGATAGAGGGCATTATATATTGTATCCCTAATACAATATAGTATACTTTAGATATAATATAATGTACTCTAGGTATACTCTGGCGTACCTGAGATATACTTCTCATATCTATAGTCATAAGTAGTAAGCTGTCCTTTGTTTAAACTCGTTCTGTGACCTAGTTTCTAAGATTTGATGTGTCCTGGGTCTCCTTATTTAAGAACTATTAGTTCTTGAGTCTCTTATTCTAAGACCTCTATCTTTATAAGAGACTATTCTTGGCTTCTAATTTACTAGATATTCCTTTTATAGAGTATATTTTGTACTAGTGAATCAGTGGCTATAACTAGCTGCTCTACTACTTATATAACTAGCACTAGAAACTAATCTATTAGCTATAATGTTCTATTTCTCTAATAATCTCTTTTTCTAAAGGCTGGCATTCTGACAGTATAATAAATAGTTTATTTTCCCCCTATCACTTTACAGGTGAGTTTTATTTTTTAAAATACTCGATTTGTAGTGATAAGCTGACTATATCTTTAAAATTATTAATAAAGAAAAATAGGCTCACATTCTAGATTAAAGAAAAGAGTTTTATCTCTATTTTCTTTTATATTTGCTGTGCTCGTCTCCACAAGATCTATATAAAGAGTGAAGATTCTAATTATTATAGCGAGTATATTTAAATAAATAAGTCAAATTGTACTAATTCTGAGATATTATTTTTAAATAAAGATTAGCAGAAGTTAATCACTACTTAGTAAAAAATTAAAGAAGAGTGTTATATAATATTAGTAAAACTTTTTTACCTTAAAAGTCAAAATAATTTACTTTATTACTATGCTAGTGACTTTATTACTTATGATATAAAGAAGATTAAAGAATTAGAAAAACTAGAAAAGAATAAGACTAAAGAGCAAAAGTATTTAGCTAAGAAGAAATAGAAGACTATAAATAAATATATAAAATAGACGTCTAACTATGAATAATAAGAGCTAATTATAACAATACTTAATTCTAATAGTATTAATAGCCTGGCTATAGATAACTTTTTCTAATTTACTATTTTTTTTTCTCTAAATTAATTATTTCTTAATATTCCTGGACCTTGTTATAGTAGTTTAGGTTAATAACTAGTTCCTATAAGTTATTTTCTAGTATATATTCTTTCCATCTAACTAGATAGTAGATCTAACTATTTTCTTATTTTTAATCTAGAATCTTTTCTATTTTATATTCTTTATCATCTGCTTTATTATTTATATTTTCTAGATTTTATATAGGTTTTAGTAATAATATATAAAATATTAGATATATATATATTCTTATTAGTAGCTAGAGTTAGTAGTTATTATTTTTAAGTTTCTTTATAATTCTAAATAGTCTATACTTGACTATATTAAACTTATTATTTAATTATTTACTCTTAATATTAAAAGTTTTTAAATCTAATATTTATTATAAAAGATAAACTCTTTCTTTCTTTTTAAGAACTAGCGCATTCTTATACTTTATATTATAGTATTATTTTATTTTCTATTCTGCTTACTGTATGTCTTTAGATATTATATTATATATCTATTATATATAAATTACCTATAAGATTGCTTCATTAGATCTTTCTTTTAATAATATAGAAGTCTATATTATTTATAGATATCTCTTTAAATTAGCAAAGTATGGTACTTCTCTAATTAAGATATTTTTTATATTATTTATTATAAATTATACTAATAGTAGTATCTCTATCTAATTATCTTAGTTCCAATCTAAATAGTATTATAGATATTATTTAATTGTTTATATTATTCTTTTAATTAGTCTATTTATCTATTAGTAATTTATAGTTAATAGACTATATTTAATTCTACACGCCTTTATGATTATTTATTAATATTTTAACCTAAATAATTTATCTTTATTTATTTATTTTATTTATTTATTCATATTTAACGTCTATATGCAACCTTATGGGTTATGACAGACACGTGTTCGAGTAGGGCCCTA
>JAMAGM010000106.1:0-16852 GCA_023626175.1 Talaromyces sp. PX1902
AGTTCATACCAAAGTGAGCCTTTCCTCTCCCGTCTTAGTATCTTCTAGCGTCATGCAGGTTGATTCGTAACAATAAGAAAGGACATTATGCTAGGGAATATAGAAGTCTAAAATAAAAAAGATAGATTAAAACAATATGTAATAATAGCTTTAATAAAGAAGACTAGATAAACTATACTAAATAAGATTATAATTTTAGTATTAATAATTATTAAAATATCTATAACAAATAAGATATAGAGTCTAAGAATTAGAAAAGGATTAGAACTTAGAAATAAATGTAATAAGTAAGAGATGAATATCTAAACTAGTTTAGAGAACTAAGAAATAAATAAAAGATTACTAGTAAGCTAAAAATTAAGGAAGAAATTAGTAATATAATCTATAAAGACTTTAAGAGTTAGTTTTAAGATACTTAAGAAAGGTAGGATATCGAAGAAATCTCTATAGAAAATAAGTAGGAAGACATTAAATTAATACTAGAATTTAAGTATATACTAAATTATTAAGAATTATATAGTAATCCTAAATATCTAGGTTATAGATCTATTATATGGGCCTTTTATACTAAAGATCTATATAGTATATATCTAGATATAAAACAAGGAAGTGGATATTATCTAAAAGTAAGAAAAGGGAAAAAGCTAGAAAATTATAAATAGTTATAGGAACAAGAAAAAGCTCTAAAGAATTTATAATAAGTAGTAGATACTATAATGCCTAAAAATGTAAAGTAGTAGATAGAGGCTAGGAGTGTATGAAGCACTTAAACAACTGAGAAACCTAAATGAAGAACTAGAGTAAAGATAATGTTTAATAATAAACTAGAAGAACTCCTACAAATATAGATAACTTTTATAGAAAAAGAACTATTATAGATAAATAATAAATATAGACCCGAGAAAAGAAATTAAAGAATAGAAGAAATATTAAAAGATCTAATTAGTGTATAGTATATACTAGATAAAGAAATAATACAACGCAAAAATATAAGAAAAATACTTATAAAAATTAAAAAAGAACTTGAAGCAGTAAAGTAAAAACTTAAAATAATTATAAGAAAACTATATTTTAAAATTAAAACTAATATACTAGAATTAGAAATATAAGTCTTAATTAATTCTAGAGTAATAAAAAACTTTATAGATCTAAGAACTTAGAAGCAATTATAGATCTTAGAATAAAAGAAGCTAACTCTAATACTATTTAATGGACTAAATAGAGAAACCCTTATAGAAAATAGTATCATAGATAAAATAAGATGAATATTAATAACTATAAATAAATATATAGAAATAATCAACTTTAATATTATAAAACTAGAGAATAATAATATTATTCTAGGAATTTCATAGCTAAGAAAGTATAATTTAGAGATTTATTAGAAGACAAAATAGTTATAATTAATAAGATATAATTATAGAATAACTTAGACTATTAAAGCCTCTATAACAAAGAAGAGCTTAAAGATTACTATAAAAGAAGTTATAAATACTCCTATATAGGATATAGTTAAGGGTAGGACTATCGCTAAAGTTATAAAAAAGGAGAAATACTAACTAAAAAGTAGTATAGATGTAGTGCTACCTAAAGAATATTAATAATATAGAGATTTATTTGATAGAATATATAAAGCACTATTGGATTATAATAAATAGAATTATACTATTCTACTTAAGAAGAGTAAAGAGCTAGTACTCTAGAAAATTTACCTAATATTAGGAAATAAAAAGAAAGCTCTAAAGAGATATATTAATAAAAATTTAAAAAAGGGATATATATAGCCTTTAATATTGCTAGTAGAATACCTAGTATTATTTATTAAAAAGAAAGGAATAATAGATTTAAGAATATATATTAACTTTTAGTAACTTAATAATATTATAATAAAGAATAGTTATTCTCTACTCTTAATTATAGAAATATAGAATAAAGTTTGAAGTAAGAAATAATTTATTAAACTTAATATTATTAATATATATAATTATCTTAGAATTAAGAAAGATGAAGAATGGAAAATAATATTTAAGATAAAATTTAGATATTTTAAATATTTAGTTATACTATTCAGGCTTATTAATATACTAGTGATATTCTAATAGTATATTAATAATATAATATCACTTTATTTATATAATTTTACTATTATATATCTAGATAATATTCTTATATTCTTAGATATATTAGAAGAATATATATAGTATATTAAAAAAGTGCTAAATAATTTAAGAAATGTTAAATTACAGATCAAACTAAAGAAATATAAATTCTATATATAAGAAATAGATTTTTTAGAGTATAGAATTACTCAAATAGGAATCAAGATAGAGAAGAAAAAAGTTAAGATAATTTAAAATTAGCTTAAACTAAAAAATATTAAAGAACTATAATTATTTATTAAACTTATTAACTATTATCAATAATATATCTAGAATTATACAAAAATTATAAAACTAATATTTAGATTGCTGAAAAAGGATCAACTATATAAATAGAAAATAGAATTGATTGATTGATTGATTGATTGATTCATACACGCATCTAAGCCTAGTGGCCGGCGGCGCCTTCTATTGGGCAGCGGGCATACTACCATACAATGAAAAGAAGTGCTAAGACTCCCGGCTTGGCGCGTGCTAACTTAGCCCGCATCACGCAAAAATCTTGACATGTAATCCTAGCTTCAAAATAACAATAATGCGAAGAATAATATGCTAAAATGCTAATAAATAAAATGTGTAATATGTATCTAGTCTTTAGGGATAATAGAATGCTCAAAAGGACTAACGCTAGGAAATATATATAATGAAGAATAAGCTGAGATAGAAAGAATAGAGTATGAAAAGGATACCTAGTATTATTAATTGGATGGATTAAGTGATTGATTTGAAATAAGATGAATTAATAGAGATATTTTCCTTGAGAAGTGGTTGCACTCATTAAGAGCACGATACTAGGGTTATATTGATATATTACGGAACTATGTTAATAGATACATTCATAATATAAATTTGATATATTGCCGAATCTAGTGAGATTTGAACAGGAGCTTCTGGTTGTTGATTTTGCGTGCTTCTGCGTATAGGGTCTCTATTCGGAGCTGTATATGGAGAGGGCATTAGATGAGCATATATGCTATGGTCTGGTTTCCATGTCCATATTGATATGTAGGTGAGTCCTTAATATTAATACTCATAAGATATCTATAGAGCACGGATTTCCTAGTTTATAGTTAGATGAGTATGGAGCTCCATGCTTGCTGTAGTCTTTTATATAGTTATAGGACCTTCTTCTCTAGTGTATATATAATCTAGTGAAGGTGCTATCCATACTTAGCACTGTTCTATTACTCTTTCTACTGGTTTATAAAGCCTGCTCGCAGACGCTACTAATATACTATTATAAGGATTATAGAGTGATATAGATTGTAAGTCATATGTGTGGTGTAAGGTGTGACTTGGTTAGGTATATTAATCCAAGCTGTGTGTTTATTCTTGTGAGTACATTGTGTGGCCTTAATGATGGTGAGCTTTATTAACTAGTCTGCTTTTTTATTTCTTAGAATACTTTTATATCCTGGCATCTACTATAAATAGATTTTCTATCTGGATCTTGGGTCTTGTAGAAGGTTTAATTAGTATATAATTTAGTGAAGAATATACTATCTAGAGGACTATTAGGGATAGCATGTGGTATAAATAGCTGCTTAGTTATTAGTATAGATAATAGCTTCTCATACTATAGTATTAGTATGTTGGTTCTAGATTATAAAACTTAATATAGTGTTAATTCCCTCTAACTCCTCTATATAGATGGTGTGCGTGTTGGACGAGCCCACTAGTCTTATTATATAGTCGAGGGTGGGTGAGTATACTATATTACTAATCCTATTATTGAATCCGCTTCTATCTATGAAGAATTGAATGTCTTTTATTGTTATAGTTATCTGTGTATTAATAGCGTCTTCCTATATATTATTAATTCTTATCTCTGGTGGTTCCCACTATAGTAGTACTATAAAGGGATAGATAGTCTTAATATATTAGTAAATGCCATATCCGAGCTTCCGGTCAATAACTGTTTCTAATTGGTGTAATAAGAACGTGTAGAGGTTATTCTGATGTGCGTGGTTCCACGTAGAATAAAAAGTTGATTATAGAGGTGAGGTTATAAGTTATAAGCACGACTCCTCTGCTAATCTCGTGAGTATGAGCTCAGGAGGTGGCATATAGAGATAGACCTCCAGCGCTTGCCGCGACATCTATCGGAAAGCACTAGAGATCTAATGAAGTGCCTAAGAATAAATTAAGAGAATAGCCTTTTCCGTAGTATATTACACTGCCATGAAGTCTTTTCTATTATAGATGTACTATATCGAACACGCATACATAATCTGTGATTAGAGTACTGTGGTATACATCTTCTAGAGGTAAATTAACAGAGTCCTCTAGATAGATTTTATGATGGATGCCAGTCCTGTTACTATCTTCGTGGCCTTTTTCTTTATCTGTCGTACGTGCACGTCGTCTGTGAGATGGGTGTCGAGCATGACCCTGAGATACTTAATAGAGTCTACTGCCTTAATCTCTATTCTTTTTACTATTAATGGCATGTTGAGTCTACCTGTAGGTTTTAGCACTAATTAGTGCTTCTACTAAAAGTAGGTGAGTTAATACTTCTTAGGGTTGAATCTTGACACGTGAGTCCTCTCCCAGCGCTCTACCACCTGGTGCGCATGGGTGAGAGTGTGGCAATTAGCTGCCGCGGATCTTCTAAATGCTATAATAAAGATATTATTAATATACTTAATAATGTATATCTTTAGATATTTGGCTTGTATCTGCTTAATAAGATCTGTATTAAAGAAGAGAAATAGGATTAGCGATAGCAGGGATTCTTAGGGGATTCTAGTGTTAATTGGGAACTCACCTATATTATCCTTGAGTAGTATGATTGATGTACGACAGTTGCTTAAAAAGCTCCCAGTCTATCCTGTGATTTTCTCTAGGATTTAGCGCTTCTGTAGATTATAGAGCAACCTTGTATGATTCATATTATTAAAAGCCCTAGATATATCTAGTGTGAGGCTAGAGGCTATATATAAGCTATCTTGCTAGGCGTTATGAGTTTCTTTTAATAGGAAGTGGATTATATACTTATAGGAGTGGCCTTGTCAACCTTTAATATACTATTTTAGTAGTAATTTATATTTTTTAATAAAATAGCTTAACTATTTTATAATTATAGATTTGAGTGTTTTCTCAATTATATTTAGGAGTATGATTGGGTAATAGGTCTTTGGATCTATATAGTCTGGTTTCTCTAGTTTATAGATCACCACTATGGTAGACTATTAGAAGTGATCTAGGTGATAGTGGCAACATAGACATATATTAAAAAGATTTATAAGGTAGTCTTTAATTAGTAGGAGTAGTCGTTGGAGAATGAAATTTAGAATGCTATCTGGTCTAGGAGCCTTATTTAGCTTTATATTAAGAATAGCTATTTGTATCTCATCTAATATGATGGGAGGTGTCTTATATGGGGTAGGATATTGATATCGAGATCTAATATCTAATAGATCCGCCTCTAGCGGCTCTGGATATAGTATTTTGTAGAAGAGTACTGTCTTCTCTGTTGAAGTAGTATATTTAGTATTGTTATATTTGAGTGTTGGCGTGAATGTGGCATGTGGTGAGTCTTAGTTTTAGATCTAGTGAGTGATCTTCTAGAAGCTACTTAGTGACTTAGTTGCTTTCTTAATATGGTAGTGGTGGAGATCTTGTGTGAGCTGATTTGTATGTCTTCTTAGTTCTTTCTTTGCTTCTTTATATGTTAACTAGGCTTTCTTTATTTAAATTTAGTGGGCGTGCCGTTGATATTATATAATATAGTGCTTGAGCTTTATTATCTCTGGAATATATTCTGGTTAGGAATAGGGGGTGATCTGCTTGATTGGAGTCGCTTGCTCTACTATCTTGTTGATTGTATTAATTAGGTGGTATACTATGGTATTAATTTTATTTTGGTCTGTTAATGCGCGGGGATGCTAATTGTATATTTCTATAAGTATGAGAAAGAGTTCCTAGTCGGTGGATATCTAATCCCTTTGTTCTATGGGAGGCGTGCTTACTGGGGTAAAATCAAATTAGATAAGGATAGGTATGTGGTCTATTTTATATTACTATTTATATTTCTTTAAATAACTTATTATCTAGTTGGATAATATGGGTGACGCCTAGATTAGGTTGATAGTGGTCTTGGCGTCTTTAGTCTTGTATGTTATAGTGCTAGGAGGTAGGAGCTACTCCAGTTCATGTTCGTCTATAAGGTTGATGAGAGTTGTGGCATTGTTATCTATATATTGATATTGAGTGTCTTGCTAGAGCAGATAGTGGAGATTAAAGTCTTTAAGAATAATACTTTGTTTGTTGGGTTAGATGGCCTTCTAGAGAGAGAGAAATACTGATTTATGCTTATTATTCATGTCTAGGTTGTAGATATTATATATATAGATAGTGCCTTAGATCTTTATATAAAGGATTAATATACTTAGATTTTAGTAGTAGAACTGGATTTCCTATATGGTTAGATTAATGTGTTTATTTATATAGAAGTAGATCTGTAGATGGTTCTGGTAGTCTTCTCATGGTGTGGGCTATAGTAGGATATGGAATTGGCCTTAGAGTGCTAGTGAATATATGGTTAGCGGGTCTATAAACTTATTGATATATGGTTCTTGGATAATTAAAATATTATAATTAAGTATCTTCTTCTTATTAAAGAGATGTATCTGGACTCTGTCTTATGATTTCTAGTAGTTTGCCTGTAAGATTTATAGTTAATTAATGTGATAATTTATTACTAATTATTTATCTAAATGCTGTCTTTGATATTATATATTATTAGAGTATTGCCTTCTTCTAGCTCTACTGGCTCTTATAGTTATGCTGGCTTTATAGGAGCTTTGTAATCTGAGGAATGACTTAGTTTATCTTCTGACTTGTTGTTATTAGGAATTATATATATGCTCTAAGTATGGTAAACTGATGGGATTGTCTCTATATGTCTTATTTGTAATGGGGTGATATCTGATTCTAGAATTAGGGTCCCTGGTGCTGGTTTGGTGTGGGTCTTTCTGGTATGGGTCTTATAGATGATGAGAGAGTGAGGATTAGCTAATGTCTTAGTCATTATCTCTGCATCCTTGATTTCCTGTGTCTGTATCTTTTTGAGTGTTTGAGTATTAGGTCTAGTGCTTAGGCTTTCTAGTTCTATGGCTTATTTCTGTGCCACGCTCTTGCTCTAGGATAGAGCTGAATTATATTATGGGGATGGGTTTGTCTAGATTAGGGCATATGAGCTTTGCTTTATTGTTAATATTGATGTTATTATTGCTTTTGTGGGTATTAGATTATTTTATGTTATAATTCTGGGAGAATGGCTCTCTGGTTTTGTAACTAGTAGATGTGTCTAGGGACTGTATGTATGAATCTAGTGTGCTTTGGCCAGGTTTATGGCATGGATTGGGCATTCTTATACGTATGAGAAGTGCTTGTTATTAAGTTTAAGAGCTGGGTCTTTGATTTAAATATTCTCTACGGCGTAGTTTACGCATCAGGCGTGCTCCTAATCCTATGGATTAGTGCACTCCCTAGTATTATGAGGTCCTGCGCAATATGTGTAGTAGGCCTGCTACTGATAATGCTATATAATATACTTATATATCTAGTATTTATAGTATTATTGAAGATTTGCTGCTTTATTATAGATCTTATAGGTGTGTTGCTCTCTGTTAATAATAAGTCCTTGTATGATAGTGAGATTGACAGTGCGCTTATTATTAAAGATGATTATAAGATGCGTCTTAGTGAGTTTTAGTTCCTAAATCTTAGATTTACTAAGAAGTTATTCTATGTATGTGATGTTAAATGGCAGATAGGTAAATATAGAGGTGTTTTATGAGATAAGAGTTGTTTTGAAGGATGCTTGTTTTAGGTTATTATTAGTGTTGACGCTATATATGACCACGCCCTAAGTGTGTTTCTAGATTTATGCGTTCACTCTGAACGTATAGATTTAGTTATTCTTATGGGTGAGCTGGTCTATATTATTTATAGTATTGGCGAGAAAGACAATATCTCTACTCGGTTAGATCTAGACTGCGTGGAACTGGTGGTGGATAATAGTGATATCCTAGATTGATTGAATGGCAAGGTTGGCAGTATTAAGGACCTTGTTTAGGAATTGTCTTATAAGAGTAAGAATATTGAGGTTGGTGTGCTCTAGATAGACCTTAAGATCTTTTTAGGTGGGAAAAGAGGTTAATAGGATATTTTCTCTACTTAATACTCCTACACTTGGGACTATTAAAGGATATAAGAGCACTCTCTATTCTTAGCCCTGCACGTATAACTCTGATAAGCCTATTATATGATTAAAGCTTGGCAAATTTTTTGTAATACTATAGATGTGTAAGCCTGGAGATGTGGGTTGGCAGATTGTCTCTATAAGTTAGTTAGTGTTGCTTTTAGTGATATTAATCTCTTAAAAGGCTTAAGTAATCTCTTTCTATATCTTTTTAATGCTTAATTTCACGCGCGCGAGGCACTGCGTGAGATGCTTATTCATAGGAGTATCTTTAACCCGATGAGCTAGGTGTAAGAACCTGGCTATTATGTTCTTTGCGATCTTAATAGGCATGCCAGTGGCTTCTATTTCGCAATGTTTCTTTAATGCTTTGAGTTCTTTGATTGCTGCAGCTGCATAAGCGCGTATATTGGGGTCCTTGTTGAACTATGGTATTAGCTATGGTCCTCTCTTTTTCCGTCCTTTCAGTGGCATCATGTTACCATGTTGAGTGAGCCGTTGAAAGTCGGTAAGTGGGTAGAAAATGGAGTCTTTGATAACTTGGATTCTTTCCCGCAGTACTTTTTACCTGGGGGGGTGTGTTTTCATAGGTGCGCGAGGTTTTTTCAAAATAGAAAATAGAATAAAGAAATATATTCGAGGAAGTTAAATATTAGATTATAATAGCACTGATACCAGTATAATATAATCTAGAAAAACTAATAATTATAGAAATAAATATATTAGACTTTATAATTAGAGCAGCTATAATGTAACTAAACAAAAATAAAAAATTAAAACTAATTATATATTGTTTAAGAAAATTAATAGACGTAGAACTTAACTATAAAATATATAATAAAGAACTACTAGCTATAATAGCAGCACTAAAATACTAGAAAATATATTTAGAAAGAGTTAAATACCTAGTATAAATTATTATAGATTATAAAAACCTTACTTACTTTATGATAATTAAAGTATTAATAAAAAGATAAATAAGATAATTAGAACTATTTAAAAATTATAACTTTATAATTAAATACTGTAAAGAGAAAGAAAATAAAAAAGTAAATATTTTTAATAGATAACTAGATTATGAAGAAGAAATTAAGAAATTAGAACTAGTATTACTATATAAGAATAAAAATAGAGATTTAGAATATAATCTTTAGATTATAGTTCTAGTAGTAATAATAGAGAAAATTATAGATATAAAACTACAAGACAGGCTTATAAAAGAAATACTTAAGAATAATTAGATTTAACCTCTAATAAAGAATAAGAATAACTAAATCTTAATTATAGATATTAGATTAATATTTTAATATAGTCTAATCTATATACTAAAAACTATAAGAAATAAAATTATTAAACTTAACTATAATATTTTAATTAGTAATTATTTAGGACAAGCTAATATACTAGAGAGAATTATAAAAAATTATTATTAGTAATAAATAATAAAAGATATTAAGAAATATATTAAAGAATATAATATATATTAAAAAAATAAGATTAAGAGATATAAATTATATAGATTACTATAAAAAATTAAAGTATTAAAATATTTATAATAATAGATTATAATAGACTATATCATCAAACTACTAGAGTTAGGAGATTATAATATAATCTTAGTAGTAATAGATAGACTTATAAAATATATATATTTTATACCTATAATAGAAGAAATAGATATAGAAGGATTAGCATAAGAATTAATAAAGAATATATTTAAATATTATGGTATATCTAAGATTATAATATTAAATAGAGAAGTTATATTTGTATTAAAGCTATAGAAATTAATGATAGATCTGATAGGCGGATAATAAAGACTATTATTATTATTATTTATTCATATTTAACGTCTATATGCAACCTTATGGGTTATGACAGACACGTGTTCGAGTAGGGCCCTAGGCCTAGGGCCTAGGGGCTCACCCCTAAGAGTTTCCAATAGTATGTAATTCTAGGCCTTAATCTCACCCCCATACGGCGTATCCGCTAGGGACTTTTGGGCGTGCTTATAGGCCACTATGTCTATAAGAATCTCTTATAGTTTCTAATATAGGGGCACCCTTAGCGAGTAAGGGCCCTAGTGGCCGCGCTTAAGCACTAGGATGTCTATTCCTTTATCCAACCCTTTTATCCTCCTACTCCCTTAGGGCTTCCCACCTCTATTGATCCTCTAGTTCTGCCTCTTTAGTGGCGCGAGCAGTATCCTTAAAGAGGTTGATATCTCTAAGAAAATAGAGCAGCGCTAGTATGGCCTTAAGCTTATTAAATAGATATATCTCTAGAATATCCTCTACTACTGTAGGTAAAAGGACTTTAGTGTTAATAAGCTCTTGATAGAGGGCCTTTCTAAGCTTAGAGCGTCTACGGCACTCAAAGAGGATATAGGAAGCCGTCTCTTCTAGTGCACCGCAGGCCTTACACTCTAGAGAGTCCTAGACACTAATTTTATATAAATATGAGCCTATTGGGGCATATCTAGTCTTTAACTAGTAGTAACAGCTAGCTAGGCGCTTTGGCGCTTTCCTAGCGGCCCTATCTAACACCTATTCTCATGGCATTCTATAGGCTCTTTCTCGCCAGTGAGTCCCCTGAACAACATTCTCACGGGCTCACTCTTATATTGCTTTACTCCTCGCTTCAGTACAGGCATGTCTAACCTGGGCTAATAATAGGCCTTTGAAGCTAGGCCCCATAAGCTTAATAGTAGTATGTTTAGTAGCCTAGTCTACAAGTTTATTTCCTTCTACTCTATTATGCCTAGACACCTATTATATTATGACTGGATGACTGCTAGAGGCTAGATATAATACCACCTTATAAGCCCTGAGAGCTAGGGCCTATCTGGGTCCTGGTTTTATTATTTATAGGCGATTAATAGCATTTTAAGCATTAAGAAGGATGTAAATAGGCTCTGGGAGATGCCTATCTAGTGTCTATTCTAGTGCTAAAGCGATAGCCACTAATTCTATATTAAAGACTTTATATCTAGTGCCTATAGACACTTTAAAGCTCTTCTATAGGACTCTAGGCATTGGCTAGAGCGCCATACTGGCACTGGTACGCCTATTTTCTTGTCTAGAGCCGTCTGACTAGAGGGTTATTTTTAGATATTGTTGGTTTGCTTCTTGTAGTGTTATCTCCATGCTAATAACCTAGATAGACCTGGGAAAGGCCTCTTATACCCACTCTATAGTATATTTAATCCCCTCTAATAGGTCCTTGGTTAGGCGTTGAGCTAGATGCTTTATTAGTCTTTAGTCTATCTATTTAGACGCTTAAGTCTTATTTTAAGTCTATTCTTAGTTATCTAAGAGCTGCTCTTTAGACTAGGCATAGATATCCCTATGCCAGAGTATAACTGGGAGTAACTACACTATTAGGTAGATATTAGATAATAATAGAAGCCTTGTTATGTATCTTACTTTCCTCGTATCTAATAGTATACTTGCTGGCTCTAGGGCTATCTTCTAAATTAGGGCCTTTATTAGTGCCTTTGAGAGCATGTCTATAATAGATCTTGCTTAGTGGTTGATAAGATGTTATAGGTCTTAGACCTATGTTTTTTGGCCCTGCTACTAGAGCTTAGAGCCCTAGAGAGCTTGGGCTTGTATGGTGGCTTGCTGGAGTCTCTAGATAAGCTCTAGAGTAAGGCTATTAGCCCTATAGAGTGTATAGAGTTGTGTCTTAGTACTTATAGCCTTCTAGAGGTATATTATATAGTAGTATTAAAGGATAAGCTTTCTATCTAATATTATATCTAACTAGTATACTATATTAGGTATTATCTTAGTAGTAACTCCTCTAATAGTGATTTTAATGCTTCTAATCTCCTCTTTAAATTAATTCTTATGTATCTTTGTAAAGAAGGCCAGCTCTATTTTATCTAGATTGAATTGGACTCTATTTTCTATCCTCTATTCTACTACTATCTTAGTAGTATGTTGTAGGGCCTTATAGGCCTCTTATATTAATCTAGCCGCTATAATAAGCCCCTAATTATCTATAAAGGATAGTCTCTTAATACTTGAGACTGTAGTTTTAATGGCGGTTGTTAGTAATTATATATATAATATAAAGAGGATAGATAATACTAATAAGCTCTAAGGTAAGTCAGAGTTAATAGAGATTTCTAGACTTGGGTGACTATTAATAATAAAGAATATCTATTAATTTATTAGAAAGGAGGCTATTTAGTATATTAAATCCCTATCTAGTTAGGCCTTCTAGAGATCCTTTATAAGCTTGCTCTCTACTATATAGTTAAAGGCTCTCTTGATATCTATAAATAGGCATGCTCTAATCTTATAGTTCCTTTAAGTATACTTAATCTCGCCTATAAGACATACTATAGCATCTATTATAGAGTGCTGTTAGTGCCTACTAAATTAGTTTTTATAGAATAACCCTCTAGACTCTATAAATTTAGTAATAAATTCTATTACTAGCTTTTTTATTATCTTATCTAGGTATTTAAGCAGGTTTATTACCTAATAATGCTTTACTATTATATAGTAGTTCTTATTAGACTTCTATAGGAGCACCCCTTTAGTAGTTTTCTAGGTTCTAGAATGGATCTCTAGTCTAATATACTACTTAATTAGTATTATTACTTAGATCTAATCTAGTTACTAGAGCAGCTAGATAGTGTAGAAGTTAAATAAATTAATATCTAGAGCCTTTTCAACCTTCTAGCTAAAAATTATATTTTATATAGTTAATTCTATTATCAGATTATAGATATTTCTAGGCCCTAGAAGATCAATCTTAATATTACTCTCTAGGGCTTATAGGAAGACCTACTCTCTAAAGAGAGCCTTCTTCTTACTAAATATTATCACTACCATCTTCTCCGTATCTAGGTGTAAAAGGGCTGGCGTGGTGCTATTAATAGTAGGTTTAGTATAATATAATACTATTTAATATTGCTTTTCTTCTATCTTAAAGCCCTTATCTACTCCCTATAAGAAGGCCTTCTAACATTCTTTTTTTACTTATTATATAATAGTATAATAGGCTTTTTAGACTTCTTAATAGTCCTTCTTACTAAGCTCTCTAGCATAATATACCTTATAAGCCTTTTTATAGACCCCTTAAGTCTTAATTATCCAAGGGCCCCATCAGCACTTTAATTAGATATAGAGTCTAATTTCCTAGGTATATACTCTAAGCACCCCAATAAAGAAGTTCTTTACTAATATAGTCTCTTTTTCTATCTCCCTTGAAGAGTAGTTGTCTGTTAGGCTTGAATAGGGGCTTATAAGCCTTATCTAGATATACTCTACTGCTTCTATCCTTTCTATATCCCTTATTAGAGTGTTAATATCCTACCTGGTAATTATTACTTCTTAGGGGTTATATTCTTCTTCTTAGGGCTCCTATAAGGCCTAGATAATTAGATAATCTAATATAGTTAAGCCTAATTACCCTATTTCCTAACTATCTAGTGGCCCTAGCACCTTATTACTAATTATAAGGTCAATAATCGAGGTGCTAGACTCCTTCTTATCCCTAGTTACCCCCTAAGAGACCTAGGTCTTATAGGGCCTAGTAGACATATCTAGTTCATTGTTAACAAACAGGCTATATCTATTAATAAGCCTCTCTAGGGTCTCCATATCTTTCCTTATTAAATTTAGGGCATTCCATATGAGGCTATAGGCATTAAAATCCCCAAGAATTAGGCACCTACCCTATAGAATAGAGTCCTAATTCACATCTATAAGGGCTCTCTAGTTACGCCAGCTCCCGCCAGCGTACGTGTAAGAGGTCTCTAACCAGCTATTATAATAGTTCACCATTCTAATACACCTGCCTTGCTCCATAATATCCACTGCTATAAAGTAGAAGTAGTTTACTAGATCCATTCAGGCTTTAATAACTACATTAATTACTATATCTTATCTAACTATGGTCATTATACGAGCATACTCTCTAGGGCCTTCTGGCTAGTAAAATAAGAAGCCTGAGTAGCTTATATTATACTTATCTACTAGAGGCTTCTAGAGATATACTATCTCTATACTAGCTTCTAATACTACCTCTAATACTATATAGATTATAGTATTAGTATAGACATAATTATATTAAAGTATTAATATAATCTCTAACTTAGGGGTGAGTCTAGAATTGCTATAAATATTACTTCTATATCTATTAGTTTAATATTATTTAGCTCTAGGCCTGGGGCATCTACTAGTGCTAGGCTTAGAGAGCTCTCTTTTAGAGGCTTTAATTAAGGCTTTAAGGGTAGTAGCACTACTACGCTTACTTGTTAATCTACTAGGAGTTAGTGTTATAGATAGCAATCTTATATATATTAGAGAGCGTATTTACATGCCTACTTTATTAAGGGGTATCTTAAGGATATAGCCTTATAAGTCTTATTATAGTTAGTATACTTAATTAGATAATATTAATATATTTTACTGGGCCTACCTCTACACTCTACTATATTATAAGTATGGCTTAGTATCTTATAGTCTCTAGTATAGATTAAGCATTTAAAGGGCTGGCCTTTATATTTAAAATAATTAAAATGCTCTATTCTATAATATTAAGTGTATATGTTCTTAGGGTTAATCTTCTTATAAGCCTCTATTATATAGCACTAAATACTAAATTAGAGACTAAATTTAATTATCTTATAGGTATCATCTCTAGAGCCTATAGTAACTATTATAATAGCGCTTTATTGTTTTCTAGTCTTTAGTTTTCTAGGGCTTACTAACTAGATAGAGTCCTACTTAAGCTTAAATATCTTCTAGAGCTTTATCTTTTCCTAGGCTAGGCTTAGATCATTCTTACTATTCATATAATAGTGCATGGAGACTCTATAGATCTTAACACACTACTATTACTTACTAATTTTTATAGAGATAATTACTAGATTATATCTCTATACAGCAGTAATAAGTATATCATTATAGATAGATATAAGCACGTTACTAGGCATACTCTCTTAGAGGAGCACTATAAGGTGCCCTAAAGTAGCATATCTAGTGTTAACTGCTCTTATAAAGTTAGACATGCTTATATTACTTAACACCCAGTTAAGCCCTAAGACAATATCCTAGGTATCTCTATAAAGCGTATCTAGAGGCTTCTTACGTCGGAAGATTAGGCGTTATTCCTTTTTGCTCTAGGTGCTAGTAGGCTTCATTAGGACTGGCCTAGGCTCATTAGTTATTATAGATATTGTTTATTGCTTGCTATATTATATAGTAGTTTATTCCTCAGCGCTTGCTCGTTAAGCATATGTTGCCCTTAGGTCTTGTTTTCTAGATGCTGGCTCTAGGAGTGCTTGAGTAGATTTAATAGCCAGTTTTAGCACTCTAGATCTCATCTAGGAGCTCACTAGCGCTAGTAAGATTGATGTCTGTTAATTCTTATGATTTTAATACTAGGATAGGTCTTAGGATCTATTCAAACTAGGTGCTAGGCTACTAGCTATGGGTGCTTGTCTATTTTAGACTGGCGCTAGCCTAGATTTAGGAATAGGTCTTAGCGTTAAGTCGCTTGTTCTAATCTCTATAGATATAAATATGCTAAAGAGAACGATTTTTAAGGCCTCTAGGGCCTATATCACATGTTTTAGATAATCCACCCTAAGTTAGAGGGACTTTATAAGGGCTGCCTAGTCCTTAATAGTAGTCTTAAGCCCTACGCGCTCTTATAGAATAAGCTCTATAAAGTCCTTACAGTATTCTATAACCAGGCCTAAGATGCCTAAAATGTTATTTTCTATACTAAAGCCAACATAGGGTCTCTTCTAGAAATTATATTTATTACTAGGGGCCTTAGTAACCCTATTTCTACTCTTAAATAATGCCTTAATAGTATCTCTAAGTCCTAAGAGCAGCTGGTCTATAGGATCTATTTTAAAGGCCTATTAAAATCTCTAGGCTTATGATAACATCTAGGCAATATCTAGAGACCTCTAGATCGATTTAACTGAGCATAACTAGCTTAGAGATAGCTAGATTGATACCTATAAGGCCTCTAGAGCCTGATTTCCTGGCATTAGAGGTTAGTAGCCACTAATGACCCCTAATCCACCCTTTATCGATATGGGGCCTCTAGGGGCCTCTAGAGGTCCTGGTGACGTCCACATGAGGGTTTTTAGGTGCTGAGAAGCCTATAAGGCCCTCTAGAATGTATAAAAATGACTGTTTTTCAAAAAGTGCCGAAACTCGTGTTCCGGCCTTTTTCTATCATAAAGACTATTAATAGTATACTATTTATAAATAAACAGATAAATAGAATAAATAAATTAGATATTAAAATAGTATCTATAATATTATATAAATTATAATCAAAATAATTAGACAAATCTATTATTAATAATATAGATAATATATAATATATTAAGACACTTAACTATAGAAATAATACTATACTTCGCGAATTTGTCGTAAACCGATGCTTGCCAAGCGTCTAGATCAGAGCTAACTCTTCACTGAACGGCGGTTCGGTGGTATTCTGT